>SJYX01009104.1:11364-115477 GCA_006410675.1 Oreotragus oreotragus | reverse complement strand
TCATGATTATCTGGGTCATGAAGATCTTTTCTGTACAGTTCTTCTGTGTATTCTTGCCACCTCTTCTTAATATATTCTGCTTCTGTTAGGTCCATACCATTTCTGTCCTTTATCGAGCCCATCTTTGCATGAAACGTTCCCTTGGTATCTCTAATTTTCTTGAAGAGATTTCTAGTCTTTCCCATTCTGTTCTCTTCCTTTATTTCTTTGCAATGATCGCTGAAGAAGGCTTTCTTATCTCTTCTTGCTATTCTTTGGAACTCTGCATTCAGATGCTTATATCTTTCCTTTTCTCCTTTGCTTTTCACCTCTCTTCTTTTTACAGCTATTTGTAAGGCCTCCCCAGACAGCCATTTTGCTTTTTTGCATTTCTTTTCCATGGGGATGGTCTTGATCCCTGTCTTCTGTACTATGTCACAAACCTCATTCCATAGTTCATCAGGCACTCTATCTATCAGATCTAGGCCCTTAAATCTATTTCTCAGTTCCACTGTATAATCATAAGGGATTTGATTTAGGTCATACCTGAATGGTCTAGCGGTTTTCCCTACTTTCTTCAATTTAAGTCTAAATTTGGTAATAAGGAGTTCATGATCTGAGCCACAGTCTCACTAAAAATACTTATATTGTGATATCTGATCAAAATTGAGGGGGCAACATTTCAGCCAAAAGTTCTGAATCCCTTGGCTCAAATCCCCTCTGGGGATCCCAGATCCTTTTATGTAAAAATAGGTAAAATTGAAAGGGAATAAAAAGAAAAGCTTCTAGAACCCCTCCTGTTCTGGAATCCTATTTTGATTCTAATAACACTGAGGGTAAATGTTGATAGAATTGAGATGAAAGTGTAAAAATTGATATTTCAATTGGGCTTTATATATTTGTTTTTATAACAGAGAAAAGTCAACGTTGATTTTCCATGCTAGATCTGTTTCTTTGGCCACTTTTGTTATTATAATCATACATGATGGTTTTCCTCAGAGAATCCTGCCCCTCTCCCTGACTGTTAAGGTGAAATGCCTTTATTCAGAACCCTGTCCACCTGCAGATGGCAAGAAGGAAGAAATAAACACATTCCCCTGACATTCTAGGAATTAATTGCAAGATTAAATGGAGTTTTTACTTTGTTTCCTAACCTCCCCCATCTCTGATCCATAAAAGAAACTGGCATCCAGACCACAAGATAGTTATTTTGAGACATTAGTCTGCTGTCTTCTCAGTCAGCAGCTTTCTGAATAAGTCATATTCCTTGCCTTGACACCTTCTCCCTAGGAATTATTGTCCTCTCATGTGGCAAGCAGAGAGAGCTTGGACCCAGTACAATTTAATTATATTGCCGGGCAGGCCTGTTTCACTAAGGAATGCTTCCCCTCATGGTATTATAAGACAAGGCATATGAATCTGCCTTCAGGAAATACTAGTTGAACCTAATAAAAGAAATGAATGGTTACTAATAATAATACGTTAGTCATCTGAGCAAGCAACTTTAATGTATTCCAACTGTTTTTCATAAACTAGTAAGTTTATATTGAAATACTTGATTCATACTAGGTTTTTTTATGTTTATTTGACTGTGACAGGCCTTACTTGAGGCATGAGAGATCTTTAGATGTGCCATGCAGGATCGTTAGTAGCAGCATGAAAACTCTCAGCTGTGGCTTGTGATGTCTTAGTTGTGGCATGTGGGATCTAGCTCCCTTGACCAGGAATCAAACCTAAACCCCCTGCGTTGGGAGCTCAGAGTCTTAGCCACCGGAAAACCAATGAGTCATGTATGTTTTTCTTTTATTTTAAGAGAAGCCATGAGATCTCTAGTTTTGCCTGTGTACACATTAAATATACATGTGTGTGTGTGACATCTCTCTCTATGGAAAGTATTAATATAAATTGAATTTATAAACAACTCAATTTATTTATTATTTTTAATTGGAGGATAATTGCTTTATAATGTCGTGGTGTTTTCTGCCATACAAAAATGCCAATCAGACATAAATACATATATATATATATCCCCCTCCTTCTTGAGCCTGCCTCCCACCCACCACCATGCCACCTATCTAGGTTCTCACAGAGTACCAGACTGAGTTGTGTTATATAGCAGCTTCTATTACATATGGTAATATATATATGTCATTGCTCTTTCAACTTGTTCCACTCTTTACTTCCTCCATTGTGTCCAAAAGTCCATTTTCTACATCTGTATCTCTATTCCTGTCCTGCAAAAACGATCATCAGTACCATTTTTCTAGAATCCATATATATGTGTTAATATATATTTGTTTTTGTCTTTCTGACATATTTTAATCTGTATAATAGGTTCTAGGTTCATCCACCTAAATTTAATGGACAGATTCATTCTTCTATACAGTTGAGTAATATTCCATTATATATGTGTACCACAACTTGTTTATCCATTTATCTGTCAATAGACATCTTCCTTCTATGCCTTGGCTATTGTAAACAGAACTGCTATGGACACTGGAGTACATGCGTCTTTTGGATTATGGTTTTCTCAGGGTATATGCACAGTAGTGGGATTGCTGGTTCATATTGTAATTTTAGTCCTAGTTTACTAAGGAGTCTCCTTGCTGTTCTCTACAGTGGCGTTATCAGTTTACATTCCCACCAACAGTGTACCAGGGTTCCCCTTTCTCCACATTCTCTCCAGCATTTATTATTTGTAGGGTTTTTTGTTGATGGTTATTCTGATTGGTTTGAGGTGATACTTCACTGTAGTTTTAGTATGCATTTCACTAGTAATTAGTGATGTGAAGCATCTTTCAGGTGTTTATTGGCCATCTGTATGTTTTCTTTTTAGAAATGTCTGTTTAGGTTTTCTGCCCATTTTTTATTGGGCTCTTTGTTTTCCTGATTTTGAGTTGTATGAGAGGCTTATATATTATGGAGATTAATCCTTTGTAAGTTGCTTTGTCTGCAATTATCTCCCATTCTGAGAGTTGTCTTTTAATCCTGTCTACTGTTTACTTTGCTCTCCAAAAGCTTTCAAGTTTAATTAGGTTCCATTTGTTTCCTTCTGTTTTTGTTTCCATTACTCTATGAGGTGGGTCAAAAAGAATGTTGCTGCAATTTATGTTAAGGGGTTTTCTCTCTATGTTTTTCTCTAAGATTTTTATAGTTTCTGGTCTTACATTTAACTCTTTAATCCGTTCTGAGCTCATTTTTATGTATGGTGTTGGGAAGTGTCCTAATTTTATTCTTTTACATGTATCTGTCCAGTTTCTGTGTAAAGAGGCTGCATTTTCTCCATTCTTGCCCTTTTGTCAAAACCCATAGGTACTTCAGTTTATCTCTGAGGCATTCTATTTTGTTCCATTGGCCTATATTTTTGCTTTTGTGACAATAACATACTGTCTTGATGACTGTAGCTTTGTAGTATAGTCTGAAATCAGGAAGCTTGATTCCTCCAATTCATTTTTCCTTCTCAAGATTGCATTGGGCTTTTAGGGTCTTTGCATTTCCATAAAAAATTGTGAAATTATTTATTCTAGTTCTGCTAAAAATACATTGGAAATTTGATATGAATTGCACTGAATCTGTTGATTGTTTTGGGTATTATAGTCTATTTCACAATACTGATTCTCCCAGTTCAAGAATATGGTATATCTGTTCATCTGTTTGTGTTATGTTTGATTTCTTTCATCAGTGTATTATAGTTTTCTGCATACAGATCTTTTGTCTCTTTAGGTAGGCTTATTCCTAGGTATTTTATTGTTTTTTTTCTGCAATGGTGAATTAGATTGCTTCCTTAATTTTTCTTTCTGATTTTTTCATGTTAGTGTATAAGAATTCAAGGGATTTCTGTGTATTAATTTTGCACCCTGCAAATTTACTAAATTCATTGATAAGCTTTAGTAACTTTCTAGTGGCATCTTTATGATGTACAGTTTATGTCATCTGCAAACAGTGAGTGTTTTAATTCTTTTCAATCTGGATTCCTTTCATTTTATTTTTCTTCTCTGATTGCCATGGCTAGTGCTTCCAAATTATATTGAATAATAGTGATAAGAGTGGGTGCCTTCATATTCTTCCTGGTCTTAGAAAAGAATACTTTAATTTTTCACCATTAAGAATTTTCTCTGGAAAGGTTGTTTGTTTCTTTGTTTGTTTAATCGTAAATGGGTGTTGAAGATTTTTGAAAACTGTTTCTATGTCTATCTAGATTATCATATGGGTTTTTTTTATCTTTCAAATTGTTAATGTGGTGTATCACATTAATTGATTTGTGTATATTGAAGGATCCTTGCATCCCTGGCATAAATCCCACTTGATCATGGTTGAGCCTTTCAATTTGCTGTTTTATTCTGTTTGCTAGTATTTGGTTGAAGATTTTTGCATTTATGATCATTAGTGATATTGGCTTGGAATTTTCTTTTTTAATGATATCTTTGTCTGATTTTGGTGTCAGGGTAATGGTGGCCTCAGAAAAACATTCCCTCAGTGGGAATGTTCTGCCCTCTGTAATTGTTTGAACAGTATGAGCAAACATGTGTGAGCTCTTCTTTAATCATTTGATAGAATTCACTTGTGAAAGAATGTGGCTCTGGGATTTTGTTTCTTGGAAGAATTTTGATGACAGTATTTACTTCAAGGCTTGTGATTGGCCTGCTCATATTTTGTATTCCTTCCTAGTTCAGACTCAGTTAGATACTTTTCAAAGAATTTGTCCATTTCTTCCAAGGTGTCCATTTTATTGGCATATTATCGCATATATGAGTATAGTTGTTCATAGTAGTCTATTATGATCCTTTGTATTTCTATGTTTATTGTAACCTCTACTTTTTCATTATTTTATTAATTTTTTTTTATGATGAATGTGGTTAATGTTTTGTCAGTTTTTTTTTTTTTCCTTATCTTCTCAAGTTCAGTTCATTCAGTCACTCAGTCCTGTCTGATTCTTTGTCACCCCATGGATCACAGCACTCCAGGCCTCCCTGTCCCTCACTAACTCCCAGAGTTTACCCAAACTCATGTCCATTGAGTCGATGATGCCATCCAACCATCTCATCCTCTGTCATCCCCTTCTCCTCCTTCCTTCAATCTTTCCCAGCATCAGAGTCTTTTCAAATGAGTCAGTTCTTTGCATCAGGTGGCCAAAGTATAGGAACTTCAGGTTCAGCATCAGTCCTTCCAATGAACACCCAGAACTGATCTCCCTTAGGATAGACTTGTTGGATCTCCTTGCAGGAGACAAGAGTTCAATCCCTGGTCTGAGGATATCCCACATGCTGCAGAGAAACTAAGTCCATGCTCCACAACTATTGAGCCTGTACTCTACAGAAAAGAAGCTCCAACTACTGAAGCCTGTACACTTTAAAGTCCATGCTCCACAACAAGAAAAGTCACTGCAATGAGAAGGCTGCACACTGCAATGAAGACTAGCCACCACTCACCACTGCAACTAGAGTAAAGCTTATGGAGCAATGAAGACCTAGCACAGCCAAGAATAATATAAATAAATAAATAAAATGACTTTAAAAATTAAAGTCCATTTTATCTGATATGAGTATTGCTACTCCAGCTTTCTTTTGATTTCCATTTGCATGGAATATCTCCTTGCATTCCCTCACCTTCAGTCTGAGTGTATCCCTATGTCTGAGGTGGGTCTCTTGTAGACATAAAATATATAGGTCTTATTTTTGTATCCATTCAGCCAGTATGTTTTTTTTTTTTTGGTTGGAGCATTTAATTCATTTACATTTAAAGTAATTACTGGTATGTATGATCCTGTTTTCAGTATTGTGGATGAAGCACAAGCTGGAATCAAGATTGCCAGAAGAAATATTAATAACCTCAGATATGCAGATGATACCACCCTTATGGCAGAAAGCGAAGAAGCACTAAAGAGCCTCTTGATGAATGTGAAAGAGGAGAGTAAAAAAGCTGGCTTAAAACTCAGCATTCAGAGAACAATATTCATGGCATCCAGTCCCATCCCTTCATGGCAAATAGATGGGGAAACAATGGAAACGGTGACAGACTTTATTTTCTTGGGCTCTAGAATCACTGCAGATGGTGACTGCAGCCATGAAATTAAAAGACACTTGCTCCTTGGAAGAAAACCTATGAAAAACCTAAACAGTATAATCAAAAGCAGAGACATTACTTTGCTGACAAAGGTCCATATAGTCAAAGTTATGGTTTTTCCAGTAGTCATGTTATGGATGTGAAAGCTGTACCATAAAGAATGCTAAGCACCAAAGAATTGATGCTTTTGACCTGTGGCATTGAAGAAGATTCTTAAGAGTCCCTTGCACTGCAAGGGGATCAAACCAGTCAATCCTAAAGGAGAGGTCAACCCTGAGTATTCATTGGATGGACTAGTGCTGAAGCTCCAATACTTTGGCCACCTGATGCAAAGAGACAGCTCATTAGATAAGGCCCTGATACTGAGAAAGATTGAGGGAAGGAGAATGGGATGACAGAGGACAAGATGGTTGGATGGTATGAGTTTGAGCAATCTCTGGGAGATGGTGATGGACAGTGAAGCCTGTCGTGCTGCAGTCCATGGACTCACAAAGAGTCTGACATGACNCTGATACTGAGAAAGATTGAGGGAAGGAGAATGGGATGACAGAGGACAAGATGGTTGGATGGTATGAGTTTGAGCAATCTCTGGGAGATGGTGATGGACAGTGAAGCCTGTCGTGCTGCAGTCCATGGACTCACAAAGAGTCTGACATGACTGAGTGACTGAACAACAATTGGCATTTATTGTTTTGTGTTTGTTTTTGTAGGTCTTTTATTTCCCTTGTGTTTCCTGCCTAGTTCCTTTAGCATTTCTTTGTAAAGTTGGTTTGGTGGTGCTAAATTCTCTTAACTTTAGCTTATCTGCAAAGCTTTTGACTTCTCCATCGAACCTGAATCAGATCCTTGCTGGATAGTTATCTTGGTTGTAGATTTCTTCATTTCATCACTTTAAGTATATCCTGACACTTCTTTATGCATAACTGCAGAATTTCTGATTAAAGATCAGCTATTAACCTCATATGGATTCCCTTATAAATTTTTTTTTCTTGCTTTTCCCTTGATGTTGCTAGTATTTTTCCTCTGTGTTTAATTTTTGCTAGTTTGATTAATATGTGTCTTGATGTGTTTCTCCTGGGTTTAATCTGTGTGGTTCTGGACTTGGGTGACTACTTCCTTTCCCATGTTAGTGATGTTTCTTCACTATAATCTCTTCAACTATTTTCTCATGTGTTTTTTTCCTCTTCTTCTGTAATCTCTATAATTTGAATGTTCACGTGCTTAGTGTTGTCTCAGACGTTTCTGAGGATTTCCCTGGTAGCTCAGCTGGTAAAGAATATGTCTTCCATGAAGGAGACCCTGGTTTGATTCCTGGGTTGGGAAGATCCCTTGGAGAAGGGATAGGCTACCCACTCCAGTATTCTTGGGGTTCCCTGAATGGCTCAGCTGGTAAAGAATCTGCCTGCAGTGCAGGAGACCTGGGTTTGATCCCTGGGTTGGGAATATCCCCTGAAGAAGGGGACAGCATTCTGGAGAATTGCATGGACTGTATAGTCCATGGAGTTAGAAAGAGTCAGACATGACTGAGTGACTTTCACATCACTTCAGAGGTCTCTCAAACTGTCTTCACATCTTTTTATTCTTTTTTCTTTATTCTGCTCTGCTTCAGTTATTTCCACCTTTCTCTTCCAGTTCATTCATCTATTTCTCTGCTTCAGTTATTCTGCTATTGATTCTTTCTAGTGTATTTTAATTTTAGTTATTGTACTGTTATTCATTGATTGTTTGTTCTTTAGTTCTTCTGTGTCTTTGTAGCTTAATCTGTGCCTTCATTCTATTTATCTGTGCCTCCTTTCTGGTTCCAAGATTTTGTATCATATTTACTATCATTACTCTGAATTCTTTTTCAGATAGACAATTTTTATCTCAGTTATTGTACTGTTATTCATTGATTGTTTGTTCTTTAGTTCTTCTATGTCTTTGTAGCTTCTTAATCTGTGCCTTCATTCTATTTATCTGTGCCTCCTTTCTGGTTCCAAGATTTTGTGTCATATTTACTATCATTACTCTGAATTCTTTTTCAGATAGACTGTCTATTTCCTCTTTATTTGTTTGGTTTTAAGGTTTGTTTTTGTTTTTGTTTTTAACCTTTCTCATTCACATGGTGAATATTTCTCTGTCTTCTCACTTTGTTTAACTTCCTGTACTTGGTGTCCCCTTTCTGCAGACTGCAGGCTTATTGTTCCTATCTTACTTTTGACATCTACAGAGCGTGGGGTTGGACCAGTGCCTTGTGTAGGTTTCCTAATTAGAGGTATTGGTGCCTATGTTCTTGTGCATAGAGCTAGATCTTCTCCCTCTGATGGGTAGTGCTGTACCTTGTGATGTGTTTGGGGGTTTCTGTGAGCTTAGTATATCTTTAGGTAGCCTATATGCTAATGGGTAGGGTTGTGATCCTGTTTGCTTGGTTTTTGTTTTGAGGCCTCCAGCACCGGGGGTTGCTGGCCATTGATCAAGGCCTTTGGGAGAGCTCTCACCAATTAATATTCCATGTAGTTGGAGGTTCTACAGTGGTAACTTCTGGTTGGAGAACCAATATTCTGCCAGCCATAAGGCACAGAAGAGAATAGAAAAAAAATGAAAACAGACAAAACCCAAAACAAATGGTAGAAGCAAAACTAAACAGGAAAAAACACAAAGAAACTGACTCCATCAGATTCATAAGAAGGAAAGAAGAAAAAAAAAAAAGGGAGAAAACTAAAAAAGAGAGCAATCAAATCAATGAAAAATCCCATAAATGAAAACAAACACTAAAAACTAAACTGGAAAAGCACAAAATCAAGAGAAATTCAAATACAGAAAGCAAACTAAAAGAGGCAAAGGAAGCATAAAGCAAACATAATGATACGATTAAAAGGAAAAATAATGAACAAAAATAATAGAGATGAAAACAAAAGGAAAAACTACAAAGTAACAAAGAAGTATAAAATAGGAGAATATAGAATACAGTTTAAAATAAAGACAGGCAAAACAAAGGAAAAGGCAAAAGCATGGAAAATACAAAATAACAAAAAAGTACAGTAAAAATAGAAAAAATATATTAGGAATTAAAAGTATTTAAATGTAAATAAAAGTAAAAGAATATAAAAAAAGGAACAACAATAGAAATAGAAGAGAGTGAAAAAGAAAAGAAAAAATAAATGAGCAAGTAGCAGTAAAAATATTATTTTTCTGTGGCTTCAACTGTCAGTATCGTGACCCCTATGGTCAGGGTATCTCCAGCCAATCTCCCTACCCAGGAAGTCCTTCAATATGTATAAGAACCTGAACCTCCAATGGACACTGTAACTCTAGCTCAACAGACTCTGATTTGGCCTTACTTCAGCTTGTACGTGCTTCAAAAATCCATAGTTTCTCCCAAAGTCCACAGCTTCAAATATGGGAACACATGTTGTATATTCATATATTCCACAGATGCAGGGTTACCAAGCCAACAGTGACAATTCATTCCACTCTCCACCAGCTGCACAAGAGAATACTCTTCCTCTTCTTTGGTTATATAGCCTCTGGAACTCAGCTTTGGTTTTAGCCCCACCTCTGTTTGTATGCAACCCTCTAGTGTCTGTTACCTGCTCAGACAAGAGGGGGCAAAGGCAGAAGCCGATTAGGGTTCACTTGATCACTCATGCAGGGAGAGGGAGGAATAGGGCAGCTGCAAATGGGCTGTATGGGGAGTGCCTGAAGTGGCAGAAGTTAGCACAAATTTACTACAGACTGAAGCAGGACATGTGTTCTCCCAGGGAAATTGAGCCAGGATTCCAGGACCCTCGGCAGTGCCAGGCTGCACAAGTTTCCAGAAAGTTGCGAGCAGTGACCTACTGCCACTCAAAGTTTGGTAGAAGTGGGAGCAGCTGTCCAACCCATGCCGAGACTGGATCCAGCAGCCACTGCTCACATTACTTCTGGAGCTCAGACAGGTGTGCCCTGACCTGTGTGAATGCACAGTTAGATGTCCTTGTCTGTCCCAGCCTTTCTTTGCATGCCCGAGAGAGGGTATGATCTATTGCCCACATACAATGATATATTGCCTCGCTGGCAAGCCCAGACTTTGTCCTGGACTCCCTTAGCTGTGTTATGCTAGCTTCCTCAGGCTGTCCTCACAGAGCCAACTCCCATCCTCACTCTGGGTAACCACCAAAGCCTCAGCCTCAGCAACCAGTCCTCATCCTCTGTGGCAGGCATGCAGGCAAGCATCTAGAACTTAGGGGTACTAGTTGGCACAGATCTGTCTGTAGATTTCTCTCCACTTTGCTCTTCACACACCTATTATTGTGCTCTCCTCTGAGGCTCCAAAGGTACCCATGTTTCCATAGTGAGGGGTTTCCTAATGTGTGGAAACTTTCCCTCCTTCACAGCTCCCTCCTGAAGGTCCCATCTCAATTCCAATTTCTTTCTCTAGCTCTCTCTCTCTCTTTTTTTTTTTGGTATTATTTCCTTTTCCCTAACCCATTATGTGGAAAGCAGAAGGCCTTTTTGGAAATCTTTTTTGGAACACTGACATTTTCTGCCAGCATTCAATAGATGTTCTATAAGAGTCATTCCTTGTGTGTAGATAGGGTTTTGATAGATTTGTGAGTAAGAAGTTGATTTCCACATCTTACCCCTCTGCTATCTTGAAGGTCCCTGTATACTAACACATATATATGGAATTTAGAAAGATGGTAATGAGGACCCTGTATACAAGACAGCAAAAGAGACACATATGTGATGAGCAGACTTTTGGACTCTGAGGGAGAGGGAGAGGGAGAGGGTGGGATGATTTGGGAGAATAGCATTGAAATATGTATACTATCATGTAAGAAATGAATTGCAAGTCTATGTTCGTTGCAGGGTGCAGGATGCTTGGGGCTGGTGTATGGGGATGATCCAGAGGGATGATGTGGGGTGGGAGATGGGATGGGGGGAGGTTCATGTTTGGGAGTTTATGTACACCCATGACGGATTCATGTCAATGTATGCCAAAACCAATACAGTATTGTAAAGTAAAATTAAGTAAAAATAAAAATTAAAAAAAAAGAAAGATAAAAGAGAAAAAAAATTCTGATTAAAAAAAAAAAAAAACAGCAGACAGTGCTTGCTCAGAAACATGTTTCTGCAGCAAGCTGTGTTTAAGAATGTGTCCAGAAAAGACAACTTCTGGGAAAAGGTGGTACATGTTCTTTATCCATTTTTCTGAAGGACGATTTTTGAAGGAGAGAAATACAGATGCGTCAAACCAAGCAATGGTGACATAGTAAAAATTTTATCATAATAAAGGCTTTGTTATGCTATCAGCAACAAGGGACTGCTGGGGGATGACTGAGGAGGCCAAAGCTTAACCAATGATGCTCCAACTATACACTGTGTATTCACCCTTTTCCCATCCTGGAATTGCTTTATAAAGTAAGGAACTTAATTACAAATGCTGAATCTATGATGTTCAGTAAAATGTAAATAAATGACACATCTCATTTTTAAAAACAAATAAATAAATAAATAAATAAAAGTAAGCTCTTACAAATTAAATATAAAAGACATTGGCCAAAAAGACTTTCAGTTTTATGTGAACTGGAAAATATTCAATATTAAGTTGCTTTCTGATATTAACATTTAAGTTCGATCTAATTAACAAAGACATGTCTTTAGAGTCATCAGCATTATGTGCCATACTTCTATCATACCTAGGTTTAATAGAAGTCAAATATGACCTTATTGTATCTGGTACAAAGTCAAATATGACCTTATTGTATCTGTCAGCAAGGAAATAACTTGACATGATGAAACTTTAAATTAAATGTAAATGAGATAAGAGCTTTTGGGCAATGCTTTAAAACTGATTATCTTAGAGGTGTCTGCTAATCCTTATATCTCCAGATATTTGGTAACTTAAAGTTCTAGAGTTGTGATAATTTGAGTGATAGAAATTTATTGAATAGCTGGATCATCCCTATTAAAACAAGATACTGAGACATTACTGAAACATCAGTTACTAAACAGAGAAACTAAAGGTATTTAATAAATATGTTTGGTGTCACCCTCAGATGTTCTCTACAAGAAAACAAATGTTTTTTAGAAATTATCACAGGTATTTATGTTCATTGACCTACAGAATGCTAATTAAAAGGCAGTTCATCGTTGCTTACTTCTTTGTTTTCACTAGAAATTAAGGTTTTAAAGAGTTAAGAATTCTAATTTGAACATGTTATTAAAGCCAATAGAAATAGTAAAGAACTCAATGGCACCCCACCCCAGTACTCTTGCCTGGAAAATCCAATGGACGGAGTAGCCTGGTGGGCTGCAGTCCATGGGGTCGCTAATAGTCGGACAGACTGAGCGACTTCACTTTCACTTTTCTCTTTCATGCACTGGAGAAGGAAATGGCAACCCACTCCAGTATTCTTGCCTGGAGAATCCCAGGGATGGGGGGGCCTGGTGGGCTGCCATCTATGGGGTCACACAGAGTCGGACACGACTGAAGTGACTTAGCAGCAGTAGCAGTAGCAGCAGTAGGGAATTAGATTGCATGTTTTCAGTAAAGATATGAGGAATAAATTACATTTTATTGAGAAAAAAGAAAGTATGTCTTAGAGCTGGTGTTTTTGGAGGGAAAAATAAGGAATTAAACTTATTATGGATACAGAAAATGACAAAAGGATGTGGAAAGGAACCTTGAGGAGAAAACAAGTTTTAAGTATGGTTAATATTAAGCAAATTTAGATTTAAGTTAATTAAGTAAATTTTATTGTTAAAAGTAAGCTAGTACAGACTGGAATATGATTTCTCTCTCTGTTAAGAAAATGAAGTTTTTTAGAGTACTTCTTTTTGATAACAGATTCTGTGAGTTTCTGTGATCTGTGTTTTTAAAATGTTTTGTGATTTTGGTTAAATGAAAAAGCATTGCTTCACAGTGACCTGTTTTTAAAAACCTTTTTGATATTTTAAACAAAATTCCCCAATATTAAAATCTAAAGTTATTTTAGCCTCCAGCTGACTCTGGGGTACTTCAAAGGAATCCTGAGATATCTCAGAGAAGAATATTAATCTAATTATGTTTAGCTGGTATGTTAAATTACTTGAGAAAAATTTTCAAATGATTGGACATGAACCTTAGGTTATAGTATATGGATAAATTTCATTAATAGAGATATTCCAAAATTTACATGAAATTCTTAACATCTGATATACCCTGAAATAATGTTATCAGTCATAATTCTAGTTATTATCTAAAATGTTATAGAAATATCTAAGTTTCTTGCCAATTGCATTATACTTAAAATTTTAATCATATTATTTATTTTGTCCTTTAAAGACAATCATTATTTTACATT
The DNA here is from genome assembly GCA_006410675.1 of Oreotragus oreotragus. Taxonomy (NCBI): domain Eukaryota; kingdom Metazoa; phylum Chordata; class Mammalia; order Artiodactyla; family Bovidae; genus Oreotragus; species Oreotragus oreotragus. Next base: position 102,128 of record SJYX01009104.1, on the reverse strand, counting down.
GATGCTTTTACAAAATAAAGATCTTCAAGAAAACATACAAAAAGGAATTTGTAAAACAAATATCTAAGTTTCTGAAAGTCTTAGATAATACCACTCTACTTGGGAATAAATAACAAAATTCTAATGGAAAACCTGATGACTTCATCCAGATCAACAGGAATAATACATGGGACTGAATGAACTGATGAATATTATTTATAACTTTATGATTTTTTGATAAATATACTAGCTTTAATCTTTTCTTTCCAGAGAAAACCTTTCCTCTTATGTTATGGAGTACAAGTTGATAAGTATACCATTGTAAACAAAGACGAAACATTTATCTTTTTCACTATATTTGATCCTGAATTTGGTTTCTCCAGCTATCCTGTGGAATTGATGGTTTATTGCAACTTGATTACAGCTCGTTATACTTATCATTGTTTNCTTTCCAGAGAAAACCTTTCCTCTTATGTTATGGAGTACAAGTTGATAAGTATACCATTGTAAACAAAGACGAAACATTTATCTTTTTCACTATATTTGATCCTGAATTTGGTTTCTCCAGCTATCCTGTGGAATTGATGGTTTATTGCAACTTGATTACAGCTCGTTATACTTATCATTGTTTTTATTTTCCTTTGTTTCCAAATTATTTATGATTGTGTCTCCCTGCTGCCCTATGACTTTGTCAGTGTTACTAATTGTATTACTTACATGCTGCCTATGTTATGAGATTATTGTCTGTTATAGTATCCAATGAGCAGAGCCTTCAGCAAAATTGATTGCTAAGCATCTTGAGGAAATAGATCACATTTTATGGCACCCCACTCCAGTACTCTCGCCTGGAAAATCCCATGGATGGAGGAGCCTGGTAGGCTGCAGTCCATGCTAAGGGTCAGACACGACTGTGTGACTTCCCTTTCACTTTTCACTTTCATGCACTGGAGAAGGAAATGGCAATCCACTCCAGTGTTCTTGTCTCGAGAATTCCAGGGACGGGGGAGCCTGGTGGGCTGCCGTCTATAGGNGGTAGGCTGCAGTCCATGCTAAGGGTCAGACACGACTGTGTGACTTCCCTTTCACTTTTCACTTTCATGCACTGGAGAAGGAAATGGCAATCCACTCCAGTGTTCTTGTCTCGAGAATTCCAGGGACGGGGGAGCCTGGTGGGCTGCCGTCTATAGGGTCGCACAGAGTCGGACATGACTGAAGTGACTTAGCAGCATTATGCTTATAGAATAATCATAATAGTGTGATTCTAGGTTTGGGGAGAAATAACAAGGGAAATATTTCTTGGATAATAATAAAATATGTAAACATGTATTACTAGTAATACAAAGGATACAGAGAATCTTTAATTGTAGAATGGCATTGAAACATGTATAATATCATATAAGAAACGAATCGCCAGTTTAGGTTCAATGCAGGATACAGGATGCTTGGGGCCGGTGCACTGGGATGACCCAGAGAGATGGTATGGGGAGGGAGGTGGGAGGGGGATTCGGGATTGGGAACACATGTTGATATATGGCAAAACCAATACAATATTGTAAAGTAAAATAACAATAATAATAAATAAAATATGAAAAAAAAGTGCCTAATCTAGAAATTAGCACCTGGATGGCACAGCAACAAGAATATTGGCCAGAACTTGGATGAGCCTCTCAGCACCATGGAACAAAAATTAGTCATGAAATGTCTCCCAAATATTGATCAAATTTTGGTCAAAGAGGAGGGATTGAGAAATAAAATATTGCCTTCCATATCAATAACTAAAGGATGTCACAGTTATCAATAACTGCAACCTTCCCTATTCCCTCCCTCAACTGTGAGCCCTGAGGGAACTCAGTAAGGAAGAATACCAGTCATCAAGCTGCAGCCAGACTACAGCCATCCCCAATGGTACACCCTGAGGAAACTCAGAATGAGAAAGCACAGGAGGCTGACCCCAGAAACCTGAGGTATTATCCAAGGAATAATTTCAGCAAGCCTCAACTCTCACATCTTCCCATACATAGAAAAGCTCTAAATTCCTTAACTTGAGATATCAGGTTTCTTTAATTAAATATTTATTTAAATATTTATCTTTTTAATTTCAGATACCTGCTCTTATTGCAAAACTCCTATATACCCTGACTATGCCCCTTGCCTCCTCAGAGAAGTTTTCTCAGGGTTATTTGAAATGTTATCTCTGGGACTTGAAGTCTGCCTCCCAGGCTTGAATATCTGCTGAGTAAAACATAACTCTCAACTTTTAGACTGTGCTTTTTTTCCAGTCAACACCTCATTGGGCTACAGCTCCTACAAATTTACATGTTGAACTCAGCAGTGAGCTCCTCCACAGTCGATTTTTCCTGTCTAAAATGTACTGGGACTCTGAGAGCACACCAAGAAACGTGGGACTCCCTCTATAGTCATGGAATGCTTGTGTTATCTCTCATGAGTGTTGAAATAAATGTTATACTTAAGAGACTAATCTTTTACTCCATTTGAATCTTCATTAAGTCACATTTCTCAGGACAGTTTCAGTAACTATTATAGACTAATATTAAAAGTGAATTAACTGCATGTATATTATGCTCCATACAAATATTTCATTGTAATTTGAAAATATATGCAGTTTATCAATATAGACTTTTAGTTGACAATATCAATACTTTTTCTAGAGTTAAACACCCAGCAGTCATAAATGTAAGTCAAATAAATTTTGTCTGAGTATGGGTTATCTTTTTTAAAAAAGATAGCACCTTTTGATATGCAGGTAAATATGGTTAGAAAAATTTTATCACTTAATATTTATATTTTAATATAACAATTATGACATTTGAAAAAAATAAGGGTGATAAATTACACACAAGCTGTTTCTTTTCACTCTAAGAATGCTGCAGTAAGTGTTTTCTGATGAAGAAGAAATCTAACTGGACAACTTAGGGGAACGTCCACACCTCTCATCTCTCACTCACCAGTTAATGCTCCTGTGGACTTACAAATTTTTCACAACCTAAAAGTTCAGGGTTATGTTTTATTCAGTAAAAGGACTATTAGAATTATTTTCCAAAACTCTTCAGAATAGAACTAGGATCAAGGTACACACAGTGAAGAAATCTATTTGAATTAATATGAAGAATAAAATTGTGATAATTAAAGCTGTCCAACAAGGAACTATGCACTATTTACTGATATATTTAGTCCATGTATATTGGAAGTATTCAAGCAGGTGTTTTCCCATAAGTTTGTCAAATAGATTCATGTAAGGATTCATGTTGTAATTTCTATGGTGTTCTTGGATTCCAACTGCCTTGTCACGAGTGTGGCATAGTGTCAACTATATAGTAGAATTCTAACTGAGATATAAAGCTCCTGAATTGCTTTGTCCAAACAAATAGTCTAAAACTCACTTAAATATAAACTCAACCTGATTTTTGTAAGGCAGGTGCAAAGTCACCTCTCATTACATTATTGTCTTACTTCATCTAAAACAGTGAATATGCATTTTTCAAAAATGTGGACCTAAGCTTTCCAAAGATTTGGATTTTGCAATAAAAGCTCTCTCAAAATAGTCTGTATTATATATAAATTTACAGGCAACACTAATTTTCACCCAACAACCAACCCCAAACAGAACACACCAAAATTTTAAAACAGAATAATAATAAAATTATTATTGTTAGTATTAATTCTTATTAATAAAATAAAAACAAAATAATAAAAACAGAAGCAAAACAGATTCACTGGCAGCTAACAGAGGAAATCTCTCTTGTCTAATAGGTACAGTTCAGTTTAGTCACTCAGTCGTGTCCGACTCTTTGCCACCCCATGAATCGCAGCACGCCAGGCCTCCCTGTTCATCATTATCGCTTGGAGTTCACTCAGACTCATGTCCATCGAGTCCGTGATGCCATCCAGCAATCTCATCCTCGGTTGTCCCCTTCTCCTCCTGCCCCCAATCCCTCCCAGCATCAGAGTCTTTTCCAATGAGTCAACTCTTCGTATGAGGTGGCCAAAGTACTGGAGTTTCAGCTTTAGCATCATTTCTTCCAAAGAAATCCCAGGGTTGATCTCATTCAGAATGGACTGGTTGGATCTCCTTGCAGTCCAAGGGACTCTCAAGTCTTCTCCAACACCACAGTTCAAAAGCATCAATTCTTCGGCACTCAGCCTTCTTCACAGTCCAACTCTCACATCCGTACATGACCACAGGAAAAACCATAGCCTTGACTAGGCGGACCTTAGTCGGCAAAGTAATGTCTCTGCTTTTGAATATACTATCCAGGTTGGTCATAACTTTTCTTCCAAGGAGTAAGCGTCTTTTAATTTCATGGCTGCAGTCACCATCTGCAGTGATTTTGGAGCCCAAAAAAATAAAGTCTGACACTGTTTCCACTGTTTCCCCATCTATTTCCCATGAAGTGATGGGACCGGATGCCATGATCTTCGTTTTCTGAATGTTGAGCTTTAAGCCAACTTTTTCGCTCTCCTCCTTCACTTTCATCAAGAGGCTTTTTAGCTCCTCCTCACTTTCTGCCATAAGGGTGGTGTCATCAGCATATCTGAGGTTATTGATATTTCTCCCGGCAATCTTGATTCCAGCTTGTGTTTCTTCCAGTCCAGCGTTTCTCATGATGTACTCTGCATATAAGTTAAATAAGCAGGGAGACAATATACAGCCTTGACGTACTCCTTTTCCTATTTGGAACCAGTCTGTTGTTCCATGTCCAGTTCTAACTGTTGCTTCCTGACCTGCATACAGATTTCTCAAGAGGCAGGTTAGGTGGTCTGGTATTCCCATCTCTTTCAGAATTTTCCACAGTTTATTGTGATCCACACAGTCAAAGGCTTTGGCATAGTCAATAAAGCAGAAATAGATGTTTTTCTGGAACTCTCTTGCTTTTTCCATGATCCAGCGGATGTTGGCAATTTGATCTCTGGTTCCTCTGCCTGTTCTAAAACCAGCTTGAACATCAGGGAGTTCACGGTTCACATATTGCTGAAGCCTGGCTTGGAGAATTTTGAGCATTACTTTACTAGCGTGTGAGATGAGTGCAATTGTGCGGTAGTTTGAGCATTCTTTGGCATTGCCTTTCTTTGGAATTGGAATGAAAACTGACCTTTTCCAGTCCTGTGGCCACTGCTGAGTTTTCCAAATTTGCTGGCATATTGAGTGCAGCACTTTCACAGCATCATCTTCCAGGATTTGAAACAGCTCAACGGGAATTCCATCACCTCCACTAGCTTTGTTCTTAGTGATGCTTTCTAAGGCCCACTTGACTTCACATTCCAAGATGTCTGGCTCTAGATTAGTGATCACATCCTCATGATTATCTGGGTCGTGAAGATCTTTTCTGTACAGTTCTTCTGTGTATTCTTGCCACCTCTTCTTAATATCTTCTGCTTCTGTTAGGTCCATACCATTTCTATCCTTTATCGAGCCCATCTTTGCATGAAATGTTCCCTTGGTATCTCCAATTCTCTTGAAGAGATCTCTAGTCTTTCCCATTCTGTTGTTTTCCTCTATCTCTTTGCATTGATTGCTGAAGAAGGCTTTCTTATCTCTTCTTGCTATTCTTTGGAACTCTGCATTCAGATGCTTATATCTTTTCTTTTCTCCTTTGCTTTTCGCCTCTCTTCTTTTCAGTGCTATTTGTAAGGCTTCTCCAGACAGCCATTTTGCTTTTTTGCATTTCTTTTCCATGGGGATGGTCTTGATCCCTGTCTCCTGTACAATGTCACGAACCTCATTCCATAGTTCATCAGGAACTCTGTCTATCAGATCTAGGCCCTTAAATCTATTTCTCACTTCCACTGTATAATCATAAGGGATTTGATTTAGGTCATACCTGAATGGTCTAGCGGTTTTCCCTACTTTCTTCAATTTAAGTCTGAATTTGGAAATAAGGAGTTCATGATCTGAGCCACAGTCAGCTCCTGGTCTTGTTTTTGTTGACTGTATAGAGCTTCTCCATCTTTGGCTGCAAAGAATATAATCAATCTGATTTCGGTGTTGACCATCTGGTGATGTCCATGTGTAGAGTCTTCTCTTGTGTTGCTGGAAGAGGGTGTTTGCTATGACCAGTGCATTTTCTTGGCAAAACTCTATTAGTCTTTGCCCTGCTTCATTCCGCATTCCAAGGCCAAATTTGCCTGTTACTCCAGGTGTTTCTTGACTTCCTACTTTAGCATTCCAGTCCCCTATAATGAAAAGGACATCTTTTTTGGGTGTTAGTTCTACAAGGTCTTGTAGGTCTTCATAAAACCGTTCAACTTCAGCTTCTTCAGCATTACTGGTTGGGGCATAGACTTGGATAACTGTGATATTGAATGGTTTGCCTTGGAAACGAACAGAGATCATTCTGTCGTTTTTGAGATTGCATCCAAGTACTGCATTTCGGACTCTTTTGTTGACCATGATGGCTACTCCATTTCTTCTGAGGGATTCCTGCCCGCAGTAGTAGATATAATGGTCATCTGAGTTAAATTCACCCATTCCAGTCCATTTTAGTTCGCTGATTCCTAGAATGTCGACGTTCACCCTTGCCATCTCTTGTTTGACCACTTCCAATTTGCCTTGATTCATGGACCTGACATTCCAGGTTCCTATGCAATATTGTTCTTTACAGCATCGGATCTTGCTTCTATCACCAGTCACATGCACAACTGGGTATTGTTTTTGCTTTGGCTCCATCCCTTCATTCTTTCTGGAGTTATTTCTCCACTGATCTCCAGTAGCATATTGGGCACCTACCAACCTGGAGAGTTCCTCTTTCAGTATCCTATCATTTTGCCTTTTCATACTGTTCATGGGGTTCTGAAGGCAAGAATACTGAAGTGGTTTGCCATTCCCTTCTCCAGTGGACCACATTCTGTCAGACCTCTCCACCATGACCCGCCTATCTTGGGTTGCCCCACTGGTATGGCTTGGTTTCATTGAGTTAAGACAAGGCTGTGGTCCTAGTGTGATTAGATTGACTAGTTTTCTGCGAGTATGTTTTCAGTGTGTCTGCCCTCTGATGCCCTCTTGCAACACCTACCATCTTACTTGGGTTTCTCTTACCTTGGCATGGGGCATCTCTTCACGGCTGCTCCAGCAAAGCACAGCCATTGCTCCTTACCTTGGTGGAGGGGTATCTCCTTACCACCGCCGTTCCTGACCTTCAACGTGGGATAGCTCCTCTAGGACCTCTTTAAAGGAAATATTTTGGGAGCTTTAATTGAAGTAGGAAAAAAGATATAAGTTTCAGAAAAAGAAGACTGTCAGATTTTTTACAGGCAGATTCGTTATTCTTTCTCCATAATAGGAAAAGAAATCAGTGGCTACGGGTTGTATGAACATGCTGTTATAAAACAGAAAGTTGAAATCTGGATCCAGGCCAAGGAATAAAAGCATCATCTTATATATTTACTCAGAGAATGAAAAAAGTTCATGTTAAGGTTAAGAAGCTGGCACAATACAGAGGTTTCATCAATGTTTACTCTAAGTTTGGCTATAGTACATGTATATAATATGCCTAAAATTAAATCCATAATTGGCCAAACGTAGTACGTTTGAAGTTACATAAAATATTTAGCCATGTTTTAGCATTCGTCATTGTCTGTTTTAAACAAAAAGAGCTTTGATTTATGCTATTATTAGTTCTTGTGACAAAATGGGTTTCCTTAAGAGAACTAACTATATTAATAGAATCTTCCTAATGCTAGGAATAATAGTTACAGAATTAAGAAAATCTGAAAAATTTTGTTTTTACCCACAGTAAAATATTTTCATTCTATTTTAATAATTCCTTCTTCCTTTAACTCTTAATATTTCCTTTAAAAAGCTGAAGGAAATATTTTATATTTATGCCTTTATTTGCTGTTTTTTTAAATTCTGTGGCCATACATTCAATTTTATTTAAAGGAGACAATAAATAGAGTTACACAGAATAAAATAAAAAGAAAAATTTAACAAAGCAAAATGGCATATTAAAAGGGTGCAATAAGGGTGTCTAATGAATAAATTTCTATTAAAAATCTTATGATGTATTTGTACCACAAATTTTATTGCAGCACTGTTTACAATAACTGAGACATGGAAGCAACCTAAATGCTCATCAACAGAGGAATGGATAAAGATGTTGTACATATATACACAATGGAATATTACTCAGCCATTAAAAAAGAATGAACTAATGCCATTTGTAGCAACATGGATGGACCTAGAGAATGTCATACTGATTTGTACCACAAATTTTATTGCAGCACTGTTTACAATAACTGAGACATGGAAGCAACCTAAATGCTCATCAACAGAGGAATGGATAAAGATGTTGTACATATATACACAATGGAATATTACTCAGCCATTAAAAAAGAATGAACTAATGCCATTTGTAGCAACATGGATGGACCTAGAGAATGTCATACTGAGTGAAGCAAGTCAGACAGAGAAGGGGAAATATCATATGACACTCTTATATGCGGACTCTAAAAAGAAATGATACAAATGAACTTCCTTAAAAAACAGAAAAAGACTATGGACAGAGAAAATAATTTTATGATTGCTGAGGGGAAATAATAGTTAGGAAGTCTGGGATATTTGCTATATTTCTGTTATATTGGAAATGAGTAACCAATAAATACCTACTGTATAGCACATGGAACTCTGCTCAAAAATGCTATGTGGCAGCCTGGATGGGAGGAAAGTTTGAGGGAAAAAGGATATTTATATATGCATGGCTGAGTCACTGAAATTATCACATTTTAATCATCTATACCCCAATACAAAATATAATAATCATTACAGTTTAAAAAAATCATAATGTATTACATTGGAATGTATGTTGTAAATCTCTTGAAAAAGATTTTGGGAATAAGTACCAAGACAATTAATGTACATATTGGTTAGTTAGTGTTTCAGTTCAGTTCAGTCACTCATTCATGTCCCACTCTTTGCAGCCCCATGGACTGAAGCATGCCAGGCTTCCCTGTGCATCACCAATTCCCAGAGCTTGCTTAAACTCACATCCATCCAGTCGGTGATGCTGTCTAACCATCTCATCCTCTATTGTCCCCTTCTCCTCCTGCCTTTAATCTTTCCCAGTATCAGAGTCTTTTCCAATGAATCAGGTTCCTCACATCAGGTGGCCAAAGTATTGGAGTTTCAGCTTCAGCATCAGTCCTTCCAATGAACACCCAAGACTGATCTCCTTTAGGATGGATTGGTTGGATCTCCTTGCAGTCCAAGGGACTCTCAAGAGTCTTCCCCAACATCACAGTTCAAAAGCATCAATTTTTTTGGTGCTCAGCTTTATTTATAGTGCAACTCTCACCTCCATACATGACTTCTGGAAAACCACAGCTTTGACTAGATGGACGTTTATTGGCAAAGTAATGTCTTCAATTTTTAATATGCTGTCTAGGTTGGACATAGCTTTTCTCCCAAGGAGCAAGCATCTTTTAATTTCATGGCTGCAGTCACCATCTGTGGTGATTTTGGAGCCCCCCAAAATAAAGTCTGTCACTGTTACCATTGTTTCCCCATCTATTTGCCATTAAGTGATGGGACTGGATGCCATGATCTTAGATTTCTGAATGTCTAGTTTTAGCCAAATTTTTGCTGTCCTCTTTCACTTCCATCAAGAGCCTCTTTAGTTCTTCGCTTTCTTCCATAAAGGTGGTGTCATCTGTGTATCTGTGGTTATTGATATTTCTCCTGGCAATCTTGATTCCAGTTTGTGCTTCATTCAGTCTGGCATTCCGCATGATATACTCTGCATAAGATAAACAAGTAGGGTGTCAATATGTAATCTTGATGTACTCCTTTCCCTATTTGGAACAAGTCCATTGTTCCATGTCCAGTTTTAACTGTTGCTTCTTGACCTGCATATAGATTTCTCAGGAGACAGGTAAGATTGTCTGGTATTCCCATCGCTTGAAGAATTTCTGCAGTTGGCTGTGATCTACACAGTCAAAGGGTTTGGCATAGTCAATAAAGCAGAAATAGATGTTTTTATGGAACTCTCTTGCTTTTTCCATGATCCAGCAGATGTTGGCAATTTGATCTCTGGTTCCTCTGCCTTTCCTAGATCCAGCTTGAACATCTGGAAGTTCATAGTTCACGTACTGTTGAAGCCTGATTTGGAGAATTTTGAGCATTATTTTGCTAGCATATGAGATGGGTGCAATTGCGGGGTAGTTTGAGCATTCTTTCATATTGCTTTTCTTTGGGATTCAAATGTAAACTCACTTTTTCCAGTCCTGTGGCCACTGCTGAGTTTTCCAAATTTGCTGGCATATAGAGTGCAGTGCTTTCACAGCATCATCTTTCAGGATTTGAAATAGCTCAGCTGGAATTCCATCACCTCCACCAGCTTTGTTAGTAGTGATGCTTTCTAAGGCCCACTTGAGTTCACATTCCAGGATGTCTGGCTCTAGGTGAGTGATCACACCATCATGATTATCTGGGTCATGAAGATCTTTTTTGTATAGTTATTCTGTGTATTTTTGCCACCTCTTCTTAATATCTTCTGCTTCTGTAGGTCCATACCATTTCTGTCCTTTATTGTGCCCATATTTGCATTAAATGTTCCCTTGGTACCTCTAATTGAAGAGATCTCTAGTCTTTCCCATTCTATTGTTTTCCTCTATTTCTTTGCATTGATCACTGAGGAAGGCTTTCTTATCTCTTCTTGCTCTTCTTTGGAACTCTGCATTCGGTGGGTATATCTTTCCTTTCCTCCTTTTCCTTTCACTTCTTTTCTCAGCTATTTGTAAGGCCTTCTCAGACAAACATTTTTCCTTTTTGCATTTGTTTTTCTTTGGTGGGTCTTGATCACTGCCTCCTGTACAATGTCACAAACTTCCATCCATAGTTCTTCAGGCATTCTGTCTATCAGATCTAGTCTCTTGAATCTATTTGTCACTTATATTCTATAATCCACTTCTATAATCATAGAAAAATGCACAATTCAGCTTTTTATTAACATGAAATGACAGTCAAATAAAGAGACCAGGTAATAGAAGAATACATGCAATATAAACATTTTTATGTACATAGAAAAAATAGTATAGAAAAGAACACTAACTATTAACAATGATTATGGCTGAGTTTGTAGGAGTAGGGAATAGACTGGCTGATGAACATCTTACATGAAATCTTTTAAAAATATTTATTTAAAAATGTTTTCTTATCACATTAATCACATTTCTTTTTATACCCTAGTATACAGAAAAAGTTGATCATTAAAATCTTTATGAAATTATTTTAACATAGTTTGCATGCATGCTAAATCGCTTTATTTCTATCTGAATCTGTGTGATCCCATGGAGCATTGCCCACCAGGCTCCTCTCTCCATGGGATTCTCCAGGCAAAAGTACTGGAGCGGGTTGCCAGTTCCTAGCCAGGGGATCTTCCCAACCCAAGGATTGAACCTGTGTCTCTTATGTCTTCTGCTTTGGCAGGCAGGTTCTTTACCACTAGCGCCACCTGGGAAGCCCAGTGTAATTTTTAACATTCAAAGCAAACTACAATATCCCCAAAATATTAGTGATTATGTTCCTTCTATATTCTGTTTAAATTCTTTGCTGCCATCTTCTGGAATTTGGTTACTAATGCATGCCATAGGATTTCTTTCCCCTTCGTGGGGCAAGGGGGAACTTTCCAAAGAGAAAAAGAAGGAATAATTGCAGTACAATGCTAAGCCGAATTAGCTTCTGTACCTGGTGTTGAAGATTTTGTTTTGTTTTCATCACTTATCACCAGGCTCTGGCCTGTCTTTCCTTGAAAATTCTGAAAGGGATAATGTGTTATAAGGAGACTTCCCACTCTGTGATGCCTTTCCACAGAAACTCATAAAGTTCTTATGTAAAAACATGTAAATAAGTGATGTTTCTTCTCTATCCTCAAATCAGATTTGTGCTGAAAAGACAAAGCAGGAAGGCACCAAGTAATTTCAGAAAGACAAACAGGAGGGGGAGCTACACATGCAAGAAAGAGCAGAAATACATTATGCCCCATGTGCCACTACAGTAGGAAAGAGAGAACATTAGGTCAACTCCTGAGGAATAATATGTTTTTATATACGAAATTTTATTAGTAGTAAAAATTTCCGAAAACTGTAATTATATAATGAAGTCTGTGTAGCAAATCAGTCTTGTCTGGGACATTTCACAGACAAAAATATTTTTCAAACCTAACTGTGTCTCAAGATGTTCCCATACCATACATACCATATATGCCATATATACATACATACCACACATACCATACTATAAGAAAGAATCCTTGCCCCACTAACTTCTGGAAACAACACCTGTGTTTCTCCATCCCACTTTTTTTCACCTCCCATTCACTTCTAGATGTAATGCAATTATGCTTCGCCTTCTTTCTCACCCTTTTGAATACAGGTAAGTGTTTAATCTGGGGGAAAGTGAAAGTGAAGTGAAGTCGCTCAGTCGTGTCCGACTCTTTGCAACCCGTGGACTGTAGCCCACCAAGCTCCTCCGTCCATGGGACTCTCCAGGCAAGAATACTGGAGTGGGTTGCCATTTCCTTCTCCAGGGGACCTTCCCGACCCAGGGATCGAACCCAGGTCTCCCACATTGCAGGCAGACGCTTTAATCTCTGCGCCACCAGGGAAGCCCTTAAATACAATACAGTCTCTCAGAAAACTTTCTATAGAGATGTAGAACATCAGACCCAAGTCAAAGATTTCAAGGGAGGAAAAGAAGCCAGGTTGAAAGAAGAAGGGGGAGGAGGCAGGAGAGGAGGGGACAATAAATATCCTGATTTGTAACACTGTGGTGCTTGAAAATTCCACTATGACTGATTTCAAGCCACTAGCTTGATGCTGCCAGATAAAGAGTTGGGATGGAATGTGCACAACAGATTCATGCAGTTACCAGCATCTCTAACACATCTCTGATTTCTCTACTGTAACTGTCCTCACCTGGGTACTGTGCAAATCCCAGGGGCCTCCTAAGGGACAAAGTCAAACCCTCAATTCCTGTCTCTGTGTGAAGATTCAGACAGCATTGGGCACTCCCTTATTTGTGGACCATCTCCTTTGGTTTTCCGTCAATGTCTCTGGCAGTCACTTCCCTTCCTGGGCTTCCCATAGCCCCTGCTCACACCCAGGTTGAAGTTCCTTACTCCCATTTCCACTCCTTATTTTCCCAGCCTCACACCCACTGCCATATATTTCAGGCTCCTCAAACACAGCAAGTCCAAACCCATCATATTGTCTCCTTTTACCCTGTTACTTCCCTAGCATACATTTTTCACTAAATTTCTAGTCATATTATTTAAAATACTTTAAAACCTATCCATTCCTTTCTAGCTTCACTGCAATTCCATGGCCATGTGACAGCTCTCCTGAGCTTCGTGGGTGACCCTGTAACTGGGCAAAACCCTCTGACAGCCCGTCTCTCACCCTACATCCTCTGCATGGGGCCCAGACAGTGCCCGTGCCATAAGATGCTCCATTTTGCACCATTTTAACTGACCCTGGAGCTGAAGATGAATTGTACCTAAAATAATCAAGAAGACTGATCAGACCACTGCATGATCAATTCCAAGAGGACTGTCAGAGCTGACTGCTGTTCTGCATGTAGTGCCCTCCTTCCACCTACACACTTCTGAAACACCCCTTTAAAAGCTCTTGCTCCCTGGTTGGCAGCTGGGAATTGGCTTTTGGATATGCATCCACCTTCTCCCCAGTTTGCTGACTTCCCTCACAAAGCAAGCTTTCCTTTCCAACTTTCCAGTATTGGCTTTCAAGGGGTAAGCAGCCAAACCTAAGTTCAATAACAATATCTTTCTTTTAGTTTCTTTCCAGTTTCTTTAACCTTCAAGTCATCTTTCAATTATTTCCTAGTTTTTTTTTTCCATTTCTCCTACACAGAAAAATATTAATTTCAATTAGTTTAAGGCATCTTTTTAACTCCCTAGTCAGTGTACTAGGGAGCCATGTACCAGACTAACACTAGCTTTTAGCTCCTAGATAGACCATGATTGGCCCTGCCTCCTTGTGGAGCAGAAAAATAAATAAGACATATTAACATAGAAATAGATAAATATTTCCCAGTTTTTCCCATTCTGAGTAGCAGGAAGTTGACTGAAAATATCATGAATGTGAAAATATGGCACAAGTCTTGTATTAATTTCCTATTGCTATCATAGCAAATTACTACAAACAGTGACTTACAACACACATTTGTTCTTTTATACTTACGCTGGCAGAAATCTAAAATGAGAGAAAGAGCTAAATCCTTTGAAGAATTTAGTGGAGAATCTCTCTCCTAGTCTTTTCCAGCTCCTAAGAGGCTGCCCACATTTTCTGATGGCTGGCCCCAAATCACTCCAATCTCCACTACCATTGCCATTACATCCTCTTTCTGACTCTACTTTGCCTGATTCTCTTTATACGGACCCTTGTAATTATGTTGAGCCCACCCAGATAATCCAGGATAATCTCTGCACATTAAAATTTTTAACTAAATCATTCTGCAGAGTCCCTTTTGACATGCTCTGGTGATTAGAACATTGATTTTGGAGGGACATTCCTCCCCGCCAACAAGAGCATTGTTAAGAGCATTGGCTCTAGATTATCTTGCCTAAATCCAAATTCTTCTCCTATCAATTATTAGCTATAATATCTTGGGGGAAAATGGTTTTCGTGCCTTCCATTTTCATCTGTAAAATGTAGATATAAAAAGCACCAATTTCACCGAGGTTTATAAGGAATAAATGAAGTGATATGAGTAAAGTATTGTACAGTTAGTAACACACAGGTAGTAAAAATGGTATCCACTCAGATCATTTATCTTTGACTAGAACAATATCTGTAGGGGGTATTTAATTAAGGACATTATCCTAACAACAAAATTAATATGTTCAGAATGACAAGTTCTGAGCTAGAACCATGAGGAATCATATTTCTCTTGCTGCATAACTCATTTATCTCTACATAACAGCTCAAAAGAATATATACTGGAATATTTGACTAACAATGGCCAGTTTTCCATGACTCATAAGAAACTGATAAGCACTTTATCCAATGTAGTTGGTCATGGTTGTCTTTCCCAAGATTCTAATATCTCCTTTCTATAAGCCTCTTGTTTCTGTAAGTCTTCTATAAGCCACAAGTATTGACTGGCAAATGCACTTGAATCTGGGTGCTTTTTCCTAGTCTCTGCCAACATGGGCATTCAGTGTTTAATGTAAATATAATCTTTATCAATTGACACCCATAAGGAATTGCTTTTATAGTATACCTCTCAAAATGTTAGATGGGTGCTTTGTGTTTTCAACCAGGATTGAGTACAAGGATCTTTGAGTACAAGATCCTTTGTCTCCATTGAGTATGTGTACCATTGTGTATTACTCAGCCTTTAAAAAGAATACATTTGAATCAGTTCTAATCAGGTGGATGAAACTGGAGCTGATTATACAGAGTGAAGTAAGCCAGAAAGAAAAACACCAATACAGTATACTAACATATATATAGAATTTACAAAGATGATAACGATAACCCTGTATGCAAGACAGCAAAAGAGACACAGATGTATAGAACAGTCTTTTGGACTCTGTGGGAGAGGGAGAGGGTGGGATGATTTGGGAGAATGGCATTGAAACATGTATAATATCATGTAAGAAGTGAATCGCCAGTCTAGGTTCAATGCAGGATACAGGATGCTTGGGGCTGGTGCACTGGGATGACCCAGAGGGATGGTACCGGGAGGGAGGTGGGAGGGGGCTTCAGGATTGGGAACACATGTATACCCGTGGCGGATTCATGTTGATGTATGGCAAAACCAATACAGTATTGTAAAGTAAAATTTTTTAAAAAAAGATCCTTTGTCTCTAACTCATGCTGCCAGTCACAGAACATAATGCTTTGCCTACTCAGGTGAAGACAGGGATCTTTTGTAGAACAATCACTTCTCAGTTGCTTCTTAATCTGGAAATGGGCCTTCTTACTCCCTTCCTTGCTCAGCAAACAGCACAGTGTGAGCCTCCATATTCATAGACCATTTCCTCTGCTTAAAATATACTACTGATCCTTCCTTATCTCCTAAACTCATTAATCAACTCAAATTCCCTTTCTCTGAATAATTTTTAGGACCTCCAGGATGAATTTTTCTCTCTTGAGAGTTTCTCACTATGTACTCTGATAGAGAAATTCTCACAATGTATAGTCATGATTTGTTTACCCAGTCTCCTAGCTCTCTCTATTGTATATAATCTCCAGACAGGGACTTAGTCTGCTTTACCTTGGAACTCACCAAATTTTGACACAGAATGTTATAGGTATACTTATTTACTTATTGAATGAACAAAGGCAAAGTTCAGAAATGGAAAGAGTACTGAACTCTAAAAAAGTTTGCTGTGATCAAATGCATATTAGAAAAATAAAGTATAGAGAAAATGTAAGCTACTGAAATTTTGTGTGTTGGAGCGTTTCATTTTCTTTGAGTATCTATAAGCTCTTTTAGGAGTGTTTCAAAAATTATTTTTCAACTTAAAATGCTTTTTGTTTATCCTTGATTTCATTTATTCATTCAAAAGTTATTTATTGCCAACTGTACATTAAACAACATCATACTATCAGTTCATTGGCTAAAAAGTTCATTCGGGTTCTTTTTGGCCCACCCAGTGTTAATTCAGGTTTAAATAATGCTGTTATTAACATATTATTATACTGAAGTTACCTGAAAATATTAATAAAGTACATAATATTCTGCTGCTTAAGATAATAGTGAAAGCCACTGAGCATTAGGGCTTGTGAAGAACTTAGCTAGTTCAGGTTAACTGTCTTGTTTATTGTAGCTATGTATGGCATAGAT
Source organism: Oreotragus oreotragus (assembly GCA_006410675.1). Classification (NCBI taxonomy): domain Eukaryota; kingdom Metazoa; phylum Chordata; class Mammalia; order Artiodactyla; family Bovidae; genus Oreotragus; species Oreotragus oreotragus. Next base: position 85,324 of record SJYX01009104.1, on the reverse strand, counting down.
TTGATATCCTGCATTAATTATTTTGAGTTAAGTTGAAAATATAAATCTAGTGAGTTTGTAAAAAAAATACTCTCTTTCCTTAAAGGCTCTTTAATTTTTTTGAATTTTATTTTTTAAACCAAATATAAGTACAAACTATATTAACCAAATAGATGAAAAAATGAGTGTTTTTGAATGAATATAAATATTTCAACATAAGCAAATTAGTACTTCATATATAAGGAAAATAAGGACATGGTCCTCTCATTGTGGATATAGGTACTATGATGAAATCATATTTGTTGGTTAATAACTTATACGGGTCAGGAAGTTAACAGTAAGTGGTAAATGAAACTCTCTGATGCAGACATTCACTTAAAATTTTTTGAAAACATCAGAAGATTGGTTCAAGATCGTGGACTAGGACATCACACATCTCCCCCTGCAAGAGTATCAAAATCACAACTAGTCATTGAATGACCATCAACAGGAGGATGCTGGAACCCACCAAAAAAAGATACCCCAGATCCAAAGACAAAGGAAAAGCCACAGTGAGATAGTAGGAGGGGTGTAATCATGCTAAAATCAAATCCCATACTCGCTGAGTGGGTGACCCACAAGCTGGAGAACAGTAATGCCAAGAAGTTCTCCCACTGGTGTGAAGGTCCTGAGCCCCATGTCAGCTTCCCAGCCTGGAGGTCCAGCAAAGAGACTAGGAATCCCCAGGGAATCTGACTTTGAAGCTTAGTGGGATTTGATTACAGAATTCCCACAGGGCTAGGGGAAACAGAGACTCCATTCTTAGAAGGCACAAACAAAATGTTGTGTGCACCAAGACCCAGGGGAAAGGAGCAGGGATCCCACAGGGGACTGAATCAGACCTACCTGCTAGTGTGGCAGGGTCCCCTATGGAGGTATGGGTCAGCAGCGGCCTGCTATATGGATGGGGGCACTGATGGTAGCAGTGTGGGGAGGTACCCCTTGGTGTGAGTCTTCTTGGAGGTCACCATTAGCCCTACCATACAGCCTATAGACTCCAAGCTTGCACAGGCCAAGCAACTCACCGTAGACAACTGGATTAAAATTTTACTGTGTGTGGCCTGCCCACATGAGCAAGACCCAGTTTTTCCCACCAACAGTCTCTCTTATCAGGAAACTTGCACAAGCCTCAGCCTCATCCACCAGAGGGTGGACAGGAGAAGCCAGAAGCACAACTCCACAGTCTCCAGAACAAAAACCACAATCACAGATGTTAATCAAAATGAAAAAGCAGAGTTATAGTCTAAACAAAGGAATAAAATAAAACCCCAGAAAAAAAGCAACTAAATGCAGTAGAGATAGGCAAATTTCCAGAAAAAAAAAAATCAGTATAATGATAGTGAAGATGATCCAAGATCTTGGAAAAAGAATGGAGAAAACGTAAGAAATGTTTACCAAAGACCTAGAAGAACTAAAGAACAAATAAACAGAGATGAACAATACACTAGAAGGGATCAATAGCAAAATAACTGAAGCAAAGGAATGAATAAGTGACCTGGTAGACAACATGGTGAAAATCACTGCTGCAAAACAATAGAGAAAAGAATGAAAAGAAATGAAGACAGCCTAAGAGACCTCTAGGACACCATTAAATGCACCAACATTCTCATTATAAGGGTCTCAGAAGGAGAAGAGAGAGAAAGGATCCCAAAAAATATTTAAAGAGATAATACATGAAAATTTCCATCACATAAGGAAAAGAAACAGTTAAGTAAGTCCAGGAGGCACAGAAAGTCCCAGGTAGGCTAAATTCAAGGAAGAGCACACATAGTAAACAAATTGACAAAAACTAAAAACAAAGATAAAATATTAAAAGCAACAAGGAAAAATGACAGCATACAAGAGAACTCCTGTAAGGTTATCAGCTGATTTCTCAACAGAAACTCTACAAGCTAGAAGGGAAGTGGAGTAAAAGTCACTCAGTCATGTCTGACTCTTTGTGATTCAATGGACTACATGGTCCATGGAATTCTCCAGGCCAGAATACTGGAGTGGGTAGCCTTTCCCTTCTCCAGGAGATTTTCCCAACCCAGGGATTGAACCCAGGTCTCCTGTATTGCAGGCAGATTCTTTACCAGCTGAGTCATCAGGGAAGCCCAGTGAAAGTTGTGTCTGACTCTTTGTGACCCCATGGACTATAATGTCCATGGAGTTCTCCAGGCCAGAATACTGAAATGGGTAGTTGTTCCATTCTCCAGGGGATCTTCCCAATCCAAGGATCAAATCCAGGTCTCCTGCACTGTAGGTAGATTCTTTACCAGCTGAGCCACCAGGGAAGCCCAAAGAATGGAATGGCACCATATATTTAAAGTGATGAAAAAGAATAACCTACAATCAAGAATACTCTATTTAGCAAGACTATCATTCAGATCTGATGGAGAAATCAAAAGCTTTACAGACAGGCAAAAGTTAAGAGAATTCAGCACTACCACATTGGTTTTACATCCAATGCTAAAGAAACTTCTCTAGGCAGGAAATACAAGAGAAGGAAAAGACCTACAAAACAAAACAATTAAGAAAATGGTAATAGAAAAATACACATCAATGATTACCTTAAAGGTAAACGGATTAAGTGAACCAATCAAAAGACATAGACTGGCTGGGAGGATACAAAAACAAGACCCAAATATACATTGTTTACAAGAGATCCATCTCAGACCTAGGAACACTTACAGACTGAAAGTAGGAATATGGGAGAAGGTATTACATGTCAGTGGAAATCAAAAGAAAGCTGGAGTAGAAATACCCAAATCAGACAAAATAGACTTCAAAACAAAGACATTATAAGAGAAAAAGTCAGTTCAGTCATTCAGTTTTGTCCAAATCTTTGTGACCCCATGACTTTCAGCATGCCAGGGTTCCTTGTCTACCACCAACTCCCAGAGCCTACTCAAACTCATCTCTGTCATGTCGGTGATGCCATCCAACCATCTCATCCTCTGTCATCCTCTTCTCCTCCTGCCTTCAATCTTTCCCAGCATCAGGGTCTTTTCCAATGAGTTGGTTCTTCACATCAGGTGGCCAAAATACTGGAGTTTCAGCTTCAGCATCAGCCCTTCCAATGAACATTCAGGACTGATTTCCTTTAGGATTGACAGGTTTGATCTCCTTGCAGTCCAAGAGACTCTCAAGAGTCTTCTCCAGGACACTACATAATGATCAAGGTTTCAATCCAAGAAGAAGATATAACAATTATAAATATATATATGTACCCCCAAATAGGAGCACCTCAACATATAAAGCAAATGCTAACAAACAGAAAAGGAGAAATTTACAGTAATACAGCAATAGAGGTAGACTTTAACACCTCACTCTCATCAATACAGAGATCATCCAGACAGAAAATTCATAAAGAAACACAGGTCTTAAATGACACTTTAGAGAAGACGGACTTAATTGATATTTGTAGAGCATTCCATCCCACAGCAGAATATACATTCATCTCAAGTGCACAAGGGATATTCCCCAGGATCGACCACATCCTGGGCAACAAGGTGAGCCTTGGTACATTTAAGAAAATTGAAATCATATCAAGCATCTTTTCTGGTCACAACACTATAAGATTAGAAATAAAGGATTAGAAAAAAAACTATAAAAACACAAACACATGACAGCTAAACAATATACTACTAAACAACCAATGAATCACTGAAGAAATCAGAGGAAATTAAAAAAATACTTAGGGACAAATGAAAATGAAAGCAAAATGGTCCAAAACCTGTGAGATACACCAAAAGCAGTTCTAAGAGGGAAGCTTTTAAAAATACAATCATTCCTCAAGAAACAAGAAAAATCTCAAGTAAACAACCTAACCTTACACTAAAAATAACTAGAAAAAGAAGAAAAAACAAGACCTAAAGTTAGTAGAAGGAAAGAATTCATAAAAAGCATTAATAAATGAAATAGATACAAAGAAAACAACTGGAAAGATCAATGAAATTAAAAGCTGGATCCCTGAAAAGATAAACAAAATTGATAAACCTTTAGCCAGACTCATCAACAGAAGAAAGAGAAAGGACTGAAATCAATAAAATTAGAAATGAAAAAGAAGTTACAACTGACTCCACAGAAATACAAAGGATCATGAGATTACTATGAGCAGATGTATGTCAATAAAATGGTCAGCCTAGAAGAAATGGACAAATTCTTAGACAGGTACAATCTCCAAAGGATGAACCAGGGAAAAATAGAAAATATGAACAGATGAATTACAAGCACTGAAATTGAAACTGTGTTTAACAACAAGCAAAACCTGATGGCTTCACAGGTAAATTTTATCAACTATTTGGAGAAGACCTTTCCTTTTGGAACTGTTCCAAAAAATTCCAGAGAAATGAAAACTTTCAAACTCATTCAGTGAAGCCACCATCACTCAGATGCTAAAACCAGACAAAGATACCACAAAAAAAAAAGAAGAAAAGAAAAAGGAAGAAGAATATTACTGGCCAATATCACTGAGGAACCTAGATGCAAAAATTCTCAACAAAATACTAGCAATCCAAATTCAATACATTAAAAAGATCATATGTCATGATCAAGTGGGACTCATCTCAGGGATTCAAGGATTTCTCAATATCCACAAATCAAACAATGTGATACACCACAACAAGAAACTGAAGAATAAAAACCATATAATCATCTCAATATAAGCAGAAAAAGCTTTTTAACAAAATCCAGCACCCTTTAATGATTAAAACTCTCCAGAAAGTGGGCATAGAAGGAACATACTTCAATATAATAAAGGCCTATATAACAAATGTAAAGCTAACATCATACTCAATGGTGAAATGCTAAAAGTATTTTCTCTAAGATCAGGAACAAGCCAAAGATGTCCACTCTCACAATTTTTATTGAGCATAATTTTAGAAGTCCTAGCTATAGTAATCAGAGAAGAAAAGAAATAAATGGAATCCAAATTGGAAAAGAAGAATTTAAACTGTCACTATTTGCAGATGACATGATACTGTGCATATAAGATCCTAAAGATGCTATGAGAAAACTACTAGAACTCATCAATGAATTTGGTAAAGTTGCAGGTTAAAAAAAATAATACACAGAAATCTGCTGCATTTTTATACACTAACAATGAATGATCAGAAAGAAATTGTAAGAGAATTTAAGTAAATTCCATTTACTGTCACATCAAAAAGAATAAAATACTTTGAAATAATCTTATCTAAGGAGGCAAAAGACCTGTACTCTAAAAAAATATAAGATGCTGATGAAAGAAATTGAGGAAGACACAAAGAGATGAAAAGACATATCACTTTGTGGACTGGAAGAATCAATATTGTCAAAGTGACTATTACACTATTCAAAGCAATCTACAGATTCAATGCAATCCCTATCAAATTACCAATGGTATTTTTCACAGAAGAAGAAGAACAACAAAAATCTCAAAATGTGTATGGAGACACAAAATATCCTGACTAGCCAAAGCAAAGATTAGAGGGGAAAAAAAAAAAAAAACTAGCTGGGGGAATTAGGCTTCCTAACTTCAGACTGGATGGCATCATGGACTCAATGGACGTGAGTCTGGGTGAACTCCGGGAGATGGTGATGGACAGGGAGGCCTGGCGTGCTGCGATTCATGGGGTCACAAAGAGTTGGACACAACTGAGCGACTGAACTGAACTGAACTGAACTTCAGACTATATTGCAAAGCTATAGTCATTTAAACAGTATGATACTGGCACAAAAATAAAGATATAGAACAAGATAGAAACCCCAGAAATAAACCTATGGACCTAGGGTCAATTAATCTATGGTAAAGAAGGCAAGATTATACAGTGTTGGAAAGACAGTATCTTCAACAAATGGTGCTGGGAAATCTGCACAGCTACACACAAAAAAATTTAAATTATTCTTTAATACCATATTTTTTTTAAGTTCAAAAAGGATTAAAGATCTAAATGTGAGACTATGCATTATAAAACTCCTAAAGGAAAACAGAACACTCTCTGACATAAATTGCAGCAATATTTTTTTTTGATACATGTCCCAGAAAAATGGAAATAAAAATAAAGACAAATGGGACCTACTTAAACACAAAAGCTTTTGCACAGCAAAGGAAAGAAACAAAATGAAAAGACAACCCACTTATTGGGAGAAAATATTTGCAGATGATGTGACCAACATGGGATTAGTCTCCAAAATTTACAAACATGATAAGCTCATGATACTTAACAGCATCCAAACAAACAACCCAATCAATAAGAGAACAGAAGACATAGATATTTCTCCAAAGAGATATTCAGATGGCCAAGAGGCACATGAAAATGAAAATTTTCAACATTTCCAATTATTAGAGAAATATGAATCAAAACTACAATGAAATATTACCTCATAACAGCCAGAATGGCTACCATCAAAAAATGCACAAACAATAAATGCTGGAGGAGGTGTGGAGAGAAGGGAATCCTCCTACTCTGTTAGTGGGAATGTAAATTGGTATAGCCATTATGGAGAACAGTATGTAGGTTCCTTAAGAAACTAAAAATAGAGTTACCATATGGACATATGCAGGGTCCCACAATCCCACTCCTGGGCATATATCCAGAGAAAAACATGATCTGAAAGGATACAGACATCTCAATGTTTATTAAAGCACTGTTACAATAGCAAGACATGGAAGCAACCTAGAATGGATAAAGAAGATATGGTATACATATACAATTGAATATTAATCAACCATTAAAAAGAATAAACCAATGTCATTTGCAGCAACATGGGCCTAGAGATTGCCATAGTAAGTGTAAGTGAGACAGAGAAGGGAAAATAGTATATGACATCTCTTATATGTGGAATCTGAAAAGAAATGATACAGATCAATGTATAAAACAGAAAGACACCCATAGACTTAGAGAACAATCTTATGGTTGTAGAGGGGAAAGCATGAGGGAAAGGAATAGTGAGTGAGTGGGGGTGGACCTGTACTCACTGCTATATTTAAAATGGATAACCAACAACAACCTACTTACTGTATAGCACATGGAACACTGTTCAGTGTAATGTAGCAGCTTGGATGGAAGGGGAGTTTGGGGGAGAATACATACATGTTCACCTGAAACTATCACAACACTGATAATCAGCTATAATCCAATACAAAGTAAAAAGTTAAAAAAGAATTTCTTGAAAACCTCGAAGTTAAGCAAATGTTGATCAAACTAAATATTTCAAACAAGTTGACCATAAACTGAACACTGTATTTAAAAAGTTGCATTGCACAGATTGTTAAAAGCATGGACTGTCTTTTTTAAAAAACTAAATTTAGTATTTCTTGCTATGCACATTTAGTTTTTCAACATATTGATTTATTAAACTTGCATCCACTGTGATTTCTTTATAAATAAATTGTTGAAGTGAAAAAAAATTCAAAGGTAGGGGGAAAAATACTGAGAACAAGTTTAATTAGTATTACTAGTCAATAATAATAAATTCAGACAATTCAATTAGGATTAAGCTTCTTCTAAATTAAAATAAAATAGTAGAAATCCTTGTTATTTTAAAGTCTCTAAAGAAGTGTCTTTTTCTTTTGTTTATTTTGTTAAAGATTACCTATGCTAGTTAAGTGCAGTTATTTTTGGTTACTTTATCAGCACAGATTATTTTGTTGACTGATTTAATTTTAGCCAGAATATCCACTGAGTACATACCCAAAGCATTTACATTAAAGAAACACTTGGAATGGGTTTTAAGCTGTGTGGACAAGGAATGACTTCTGTACAGGCCCTTTGTGGCTGAGTTAGAGTGTTAACACTGATGGAATGCGGTCCCAAGCAATCTTTCAAGTATTCCATCTGCATAATTTCGTTCAATACTCACAGCAACGCTATTAGCCAGTTCACCTCTGTTCAGTCACTCAGTCGTGTCGGACTCTTTGCTATCCCATGCACGGCAGCACGGCAGGCTTCCCTGTCCATCACCAATACCCAGGACCTTGCTTAAACTCATGTCCATCGAGTCGTTGATGCCATCCAACCATCTCATCCTCTATCGTCGCCTTCTGCTCCTGCCCTCAATCTCTCCCAGCATCAGGGTCTTTTCCAATGAGTCAGTTCGTCGCGTCAGATGGCCAAAGTATTGGAGCTTCAGCTTCGATATCATTCCTTCAAATGAATATTCAGGACTGATTTCTTTTAGGATGGACTGGCTGGATCTCCTTGCAGTTCAAGGGACTCTCAAAAGTCTTCTCCAACACCACAGTTCAAAAGCATCAATTCTTTGGCGCTCAGCTTTCTTTATGGCTATTAAGGTTACTATTAATATTATAGCCTCCTTTTTTTTTTTTTTTTTTTTTTTAATACAGAAGAGTTAACTAGGGTATACAGACCTTAACTTGCAGGACATCACATGAACAGAGAGAGGTGCGCCGGGATTCAAATGTGCCCTTTGACTCCTGAGCATGCAAAAGTCATTATCTTGCCTTTCTGTCCCATCTGTCAGTGCATTAGTCCGTCACTACACTATTCCGAATCACAGAACTTCATATCTGTGACAACCTCGGCAAAACAACAGATACGCTTTGCACTGATGATCCCCTCACGCCCCTGGCAGGCGCCAACTCTCAGTGCGCAGGCGCCAACTCTCAGGCTGCCGGACGGGTCCCGTCTCCTAGGTAACGACTGAAGCACAGGCGACAGGTAAAACACCCTTCTCCCCAGACCCAGAGGGCTGACGTCATTTCCTTCCTCTGGGCGGTCGCCTCAGTGACAAGCAGGGCTGCAGGGCGGTGTTAGGTACCCGAGGCCCGGGGCGGGAGAACTCACTTCCTCCCGGAGATCTTGTATCTTAGCAACCGCCCCCCACCTCCGTTCTTAGTCCCGCCTCCACGCTTCCTAAGAAGCCAGGTCTCCGAAAGCAGCCAGGCGCAGTCCGGGTAGAGGGGCCAGCCGCTGGGTTCTCGGGTCGTGGGCAGCCCTCCGCAGGAAAGCCAGGTGAGTACAGATGGCGGGACTTGCGGGCCGCGGAGACCTGGGGCCGGAGCCGCGCTCGGCTGTGCATCGGCCTGGCTAGTGGCGGCTGCTGGGTCGGCCGCGATGGGCCGAGCGGTTAGGCACAGGGCGCCACCTTGTAGGGCCAGAGCGGTCCCCGCGCGTGCGAAGGGCAGCGAGACGGCCCGGCGGTCTCTCCTGGAGCAACTGGAAACCTTCACGGGACCGTTTGACACTGATTTTGTAAAGCTTCATTTTGTTTTATCTAATTGTGTTAACATTTTTGTGAAACGGTAGCGTGAAAGAAAAAGAAAAATGTAAGTGATGACGTTCTTAGATAATCCTTTATGCTGACAGTAGTCTTTTAAATAAGTGTAGCTTTTAAATAAAAGTAGACTTTTCATTTTAAAAATAAAAGTAGCCTTTTAAATACTTTTAAATAAGTATTGCCTCTTTTGTAGGCAATATTATACTTTTGAATGGAAGAAAGGTAGAAATGTTTCTGTTTTAATTGGCAACAAGCCATTGCGCTTTTGAATAATAAGTGAGTGCAATAATTGTAAGACTTATTTAGGATAATGAAATAATTGTAAAACTACGTTAAGATAACTTAAGTTTGAATTTTCTTTTCTCTTTGGAAACCAGTTTGTTGGTAGAATTTGCTATTTATTTTCAAGAACTCTGTTAAAGTGAACATGCAGCTCAATGATGCTTTTCTTGTTTCTGTTTGGCTTTTCTGATGGTCAAATGGCAACCCACTCCAGTTCTCCTGCNAAATAATTGTAAAACTACGTTAACATAACTTAAGTTTGAATTTTCTTTTCTCTTTGGAAACCAGTTTGTTGGTAGAATTTGCTATTTATTTTCAAGAACTCTGTTAAAGTGAACATGCAGCTCAATGATGCTTTTCTTGCTTCTGTTTGGCTTTTCTGATGGTCAAATGGCAACCCACTCCAGTTCTCTTGCCTGGAAAATCCTATGGACGGAGAAGCCTGGTAGGCTACAGTCCATGGGGCCGCAAAGGGTCGGACAAGACTAAGCAACTTCACTTTCTGGTGGTCAAGGAAACATTAAATGTAATAATACAAATTCTCAAGCATGCAAAAATGTCTGACTTGTTTTTTGTGTGTTTCAGCCATCATCAGAGGTTGAATTATTCCTATCATTTGTTAGCCATTTTATAAAGGTCAAAAATTAAAACACACTATGTCTGATGAAGTTTTTAGCACAACGTTGGCATATACAAAGAGTCCAAAAGTCACCAAAAGAACTACTTTCCAGGTAAAGTATTTTTATTTTGAATGATTTTACAAGGTAATTCCTGTATTAGGAATATTGGACTTGAAAATAATCCTAGAGCAGTCCTATATGTAGCATGAGTAAATCCTATGTTTCTTTTGAGATTTTGCAGATGATTGTATTTGGGCTCTAGTATTACCAGCTCTTCTGTGTGGCTTTAAGACTACCAAACTAAATACTAGGTACTTACTATATTAAAAGTTAAATTCACTTGTGAAAGTTAAATAGCAGCTTCTAATTTAGTTTTTTTTTCTGGTTTAACATAATATTTAAGTTTTCTCTGTCCAGTTGCTACAATTTTGAACTGAACGTCTCAATTTATGGTATTGATTACATCTGTTAGTAGCAATATGCTGAAACAAAAGATCATAAAGAATACCAGTTTCTTCTAAAATATCAGTTTATAATGAACCTGGTCCAGATACAGTCCCTCAATTAATTATCTTGGTGTTGTCTGTCTTGTTTAACTGTAAGTTCCATGAAAAGGGGGGTTGTCTGTGATGTTCTGTGTTGCCTCTTTGAGTTTGGGTGCATGGCATAAAGTAGGGTTTCAGTAAATATTTGTTAGATGAATGAATTCTGAGTTTTAAAGCAGTTATTAATCAAGCATTATTTGTTTAAAGAATTGGTTCTACATATGAGAGTACACATTTGGGTGGAGATTGATTTGAATTATCTCATTTCAGGATGAGCTAATAAAAGCAATTACAGCTCGCTCAGCCAGACAAAGAAGTTCTGAATACTCAGATGACTTTGACAGTGATGAGATTGGTATGTGAGAACATGAGAAAGGAAATATCTTTTTGCTTCTTTAGTTATGTATAGCCCAAACCTGAAAACAAAACAAAACAAAAATCACCATTCTAAAATAATACCAGTGAATTCACAGGTTTTAGGTCTCCAACTTTTTAATGAATAAAGTCACTCTTAATTTTCAAGAAGTTGTATGATTGTCCTCGTTTATTTTTTCTGAATGTGTATGCAAAACTGAAAATTAACTGATAGCAGATTTGCTTGTCAGTGGTAAATTACATTGGAGATGGTGAGTTCATCTTTAAGGCCAACCCTGAGACCTACAGTGAGGTAATAATTAGGGACCATAGAACTGAACTTTGGATACATCAGAATCACTTTTATAATGCTTTTTCTAAATCAAGGTTTTTTGGCTGTGAAAGGGAATCAGTTTTAAAAACCCAGTATATCAGTACTGTATGATTAATTTGGTTTCTTTGGTTATGTAAGATATTAACATTTCACATTTCAAGATAAACATACAAAATTCTGAACTTGAAATTCAGTGTTTTATTCTTTGATATTCAGTGAATAACTCTGTGTTCTCTGGAAAAGGTACCAGAAAAATAGTTAAATCATTGCTGTGTAGTTAAGTTAGCATTCTTTATTATTCTTCTCATAATAAAATCTAATACTCTGGTATGGATGGAATAGCATTTCCAACGGGGAAGGCAGTGGCACCCCACCCCAGTACTCTTGCCTGGAAAATCCAATGGACGGAGTAGCCTGGTGGGCTGCAGTCCATGGGGTCGCTAACAGTCGGACAGACTGAGCGACTTCACTTTCACTTCTCTCTTTGATGCATTGGAGAAGGAAATGGCAACCCACTCCAGTATTCTTGCCTGGAGAATCCCAGGGATGGGGGAGCCTGGTGGGCTGCCGTCTATGGGGTCACACAGAGTCGGACACGACTGAAGTGACTTAGCAGCAGCAGCAGCATTTCCAAAATTTTAATGGGAAAACATTATTAGCTAATTCTTCCATTTACAAATATTCTTGATTTTGTATAATGAAGTTTTTGGAAAAAAAAAAAAGTTTTACAGTCCAAAATCTAAATGTTTGTAACTGATTGTTGTTTTGAAGAACCTTTGAATGACTTCTCTCAGAGCAAGCACAGTGCTTGAGTTGATACACTATTCATACTCAGTAAGTATGTTTTAAATAAATGAAACTAAAATTTTTAATTTTTAGACTGCCTAAGTTAGGAGTTTTCTTAGGGTTCCAAATCTATTCACAGTTGTAAGTTCATATCTAGTCTTTAAGGTAATGTTTTTGATTGATGTAACCTTTAAAACTTTAAAATGTACTATTGAAAATATTTTTCTCTTCTATTTTTCAGTTTCCTTAGGTGATTTTTCTGACACCTCAGTAGATGAAAATTCAGTTAAGAAAAAAATGAATAATTTTCACATATCAGATGATGAAGAAAACAGTTCTCCCAAACTGTCTTTTTTGAAAACCAAGAAACCAAGCAATGATGTGAGGAAACATGAGCCAGTAGTCTCTATCAAAAACGATGACATTGCACTTGATAATGGTGAAGACATGGTTGTAAATCCCTTACCTGAATCTGAGAATAAACAACCGGAAGCTGCAAAAGAGAAAATTAAAATGGAAACTAAACCTAGAATTCTTCCAATCAAAAGTACATCTTCAGGTAATTTGTTGGTTTGGTTTGGTTTAGTCGCTAAATTGTGTTGTACTCTTTGCAGTCCCATGGACTGTAGTCCACCAGGCTCCTCTGTCCATGGGATTTTTCCAGGCAAGAATACTAGAATGGGTCAAAAGTACATCTTCAGGTAATTTGTTAGGTTACTGTAATCGCACTTCTTGAAAATTTATTTTAAGATAATTACAGAATATTTTTACATGGGGTTTAATAAATATTTAAGAAAAAAGACAGACTTTTCAATTTTAGAGATATAAATAAAAATAATAGAAGTATAGAAAATGAAAGTGAAAATGTTTGTTTGTCAGTCTTGTCTGACTCTTTGTGACCCCATGGACTGTTGCCTGCCAGGCTCCTCTGTCTGTGGAATTCTCAGGGCAAGAACACTGGGGTGGATTGCCAGTCCCTTCTCCAAGGGATCTTCCTAACCCAGGGATTGAAACCAGGTCTCCTGCATTATAGGCAGATTCTTTATTATGTGAACCACCAAGGAAGCCCATATATTGGAGATCTGGCTGTGTAGAGGTTGGGTGCGTGTGTGTGTAGTAAGTCACTTCAGTTGTGTCCTCCTTTTTGTGACCCTATGCACTGTAGCTCACCAGGCTTCTCTGTCCATGTGACTCTCCAGACAAGAATACTGGGTGGGTTGCCATGGCGTCCTCCAGGAGATCTTCCCAACCCAGGGATCGAACCCATGTCTCTTATGTCTCCTGTATTGGCAGGTAGGTTCTTTACCACTAGTGCGACCTAGGAAACACAGAACCACAGAGGAAAGCCGTAATTCTAAGAAAAGTCTGGAGGCTTAAATAGTAAGAACAATAACACCTCTCCCTCCTGTCCTCCAACCCCCATTTCAAATATACAAATGTCAAACAAATATTCTGGCAAATGACTGCCCCAGTGCTGCTCTAACCCTAATGTCTGGAGTATGAGATTGATTAGAAAAGATTCCATTGTAGTTATACTGCTAAAAACAAAATTGGAGCTTTTAGGCCTTAGCGAGGATGGATATGGATGACTGAAAGTTCTTTGGCTTCCTATCAGGCACCAGCAGAGGTGAACGCAGGAGGTGGAAGAACTTTGAGCGTCCACATCCAGCCTCGCTTAGACATATGAGCTCCAGTTTTGCTTTTAGCAGCGTAACTTCAATGGAATCCTTTCTAATGCATCTCACACTCCAGACATTAGGGTTAGAGAGCAGCATTGGGGCTAGTCCTAAAGAATCATTTCCATGCATCCATTTGCCAGGATATCTATGTGACATTTGTATATTTGAAATGGGGGTGGGGGAGAGAGGTGTTGTTACTCTTTATCATTTAAGCCCCCAGACTTTCCTTAAGAGAATCTCCATTTGGTTTCTCTGTTCCCCAGGAAAATCCACTAAAACTGTTTTCTGTGGGGAAGTTCCTGGTGTGACCATTACAGTAGTTTCTCCACAATTCTACTGAGCCCTGGGCATAGTAGAGCAGGGATGGAGTGAAGCAGGCACCAACTGCCGTGAGATCCCCTGGGCTACCATGCAGGAACAATGGCATAGAAGGTGAAGGATTTGGGGTCTTCCAGTCTTTTTCTGTTTTATGGAAAACAATAGTAGTTGATACTAACCTTCAGAAAAACCTCTTTCCTTTATATCATCATTAAATACAATACTGGTAAGTATTTCATACTTTATATATTAGATAGCACTGATAACCTCAAGCAAAGCTTTGTTTCAGATATGTATTAGGGACTCACTCCTTTTTCCACCCTTGACAATCCTATCCACTTTCAAATGAGAAGATATGACTCAGCAATGATACTAGGGAGAAAGCCACTATATGTTAATTATGTATGACCTTAGCAATAGGGTAAGCCTTACTGCTCTCATGAGGAGGGAGAAGAACCTTGCTTTCCCTTCCTACAGAATTGTTTGAAGAATGTACCCAGGTGGCACAATGGTAAAGAATCCACCTGCCAGTGCAGGAGNATTATGTATGACCTTAGCAATAGGGTAAGCCTTACTGCTCTCATGAGGAGGGAGAAGAACCTTGCTTTCCTTCCTACAGAATTGTTTGAAGAATGTACCCAGGTGGCACAGTAGTAAAGAATCCACCTGCCAGTGCAGGAGATGCAGGAGAGGTGGATTGGATCCCTGGGTCAGAGAGATCCTCCGGGAGGAGGACTCCAGTATCTTGCCTGGAAAGTTCCATGGACAGGGGAGCCTGGCAGGCGGGCTATAGTCCCATGGGGTTGCAAAGAGTCAGACATGACAGCACACACTCATCACACTAAAGTATACACGTCTACAAAAGTGTAAGCACAAGGTCTAATGAAACAGAATTTACTTGCTAAAATGTACCTTACCAGTGTGCTGAGTAAAATAAAATACGGAGAGAAGGGAAACATAATCAAAATGTGAATAATCCAATACATCACCATTTCCCACAGTATTTTCCACAGTTTGTTCATTGTATTAAGGGGAAAACACAGTTATAGTTAAACTGATTTCTTCATGAGAGAACATCTTGGAACCATTAGTAAAGACATATGCACAGTGAATCTTTATGAAAGATAGATTATGTAGTATTCCCTAGTCCTAGTTGAGTTTAAAAAACTATTTTTATAGATAATGTTTATCCTATTTGTCCTGATTCTGAAAAGCTTTTTATTAGGTAATAAGAAACTGTGAGCATACTATAAAAGCTAAAACTTAGTCAGATATAGATATAAGTATATAATTAAAACTTTATGGTACATAATCAGCAATAATTATCTATTTTAATACCTTTTTTAAAACTTGTGACAAATTAAAATGAATAGAGAAATACTATACTTTGACCACAAGATGGCCCCAGGATATTATGTATGACCTTAGCAATAGGGTAAGCCTTACTGCTCTCATGAGGAGGGAGAAGAACCTTGCTTTCCCTTCCTACAGAATTGTTTGAAGAATGTACCCAGGTGGCACAATGGTAAAGAATCCACCTGCCAGTGCAGGAGATGCAGGAGAGGTGGATTTGATCCCTGGGTCAGAGAGATCCTCCGGGAGCAGGACTCCAGTATCTTGCCTGGAAAGTTCCACGGACAGAGGAGCCTGGCAGGCAGGCTATAATCCCATGGGGTTGCAAAGAGTNAGAATTGTTTGAAGAATGTACCCAGGTGGCACAATGGTAAAGAATCCACCTGCCAGTGCAGGAGATGCAGGAGAGGTGGATTTGATCCCTGGGTCAGAGAGATCCTCCGGGAGCAGGACTCCAGTATCTTGCCTGGAAAGTTCCACGGACAGAGGAGCCTGGCAGGCAGGCTATAATCCCATGGGGTTGCAAAGAGTCAGACATGACAGCACACACTCATCACACTAAAGTATACACGTCTACAAAAGTGTAAGCACAAGGTGTAATGAAACAGAATTTACTTGCTAAAATGTACCTTACCAGTGTGCTGAGTAAAATAAAAAATGGAGAGAAGGGAAACATAATCAAAATGTGAATAATCCAATACATCACCATTTCCCACAGTATTTTCCAGTTTGTTCATTGTATTAAGGGGAAAACACAGTTCTAGTTAAACTGATTTCTTCATGAGAGAACATCTTGGAACCATTAGTAAAGACATATGCACAGTGAATCTTTATGAAAGATAGAGTATGTAGTATTCCCTAGTCCTAGTTGAGTTTAAAAAACTATTTTTATAGATTATGTTTATCCTATTTGTCCTGATTCTGAAAAGCTTTTTATTAGGTAATAAGAAACTGTGAGCATACTATAAAAGCTAAAACTTAGTCAGATATAGATATAAGTATATAATTAAAACTTTATGGTACATAATCAGCAATAATTATCTATTTTAATACCTTTTTTAAAACTTGTGACAAATTAAAATGAATAGAGAAATACTATACTTTGACCACAAGATGGCCCCAGGATTATGAATGTACAATACTGCATTTTTGAACAATCATTAACCATTTGCAATTCAATATATGTAGTATAAAAATAATTACTGAAATAGGTAATCATTTACATTTGATAATGAAACAAGACATTTTGATAATGTATAGACTTTTTTTTTTCTTTCTGAAAACTTAATGCTTCTGGAAGTGGAATTTTGATATAAAATATTTGAAATCATTATTCCAAGGTTATTCAAGTTGAAGGAAAAAGTTGAGTCTGCTGATTAGTGCCTGGCATGTAGAATTCTTTAAATATTTGAATATATAAATGAATAATTTCTTCATTAAAGAAGTAATGTGGTTTACAAAATTAGCTCTATCTAAATTTTTAGACTTTTTTCTTTATCATGTTTAGAACTTAATATTTTTAATATCATGAGATATTGCTGAATATCATTTAATGCTTTATAAAAATATTAGGACCTGAAAGTTTCCTTTGTTCTTGCTTGTCTGCTGTTCAGTTCAGTCAGTTAGTCATGTCCAACTGTTTGCCACCCCATGGACTGCAGCATGCCAGGCTTCCCTGTCAATCACCAGCTCCCGACAAGACCCAGTTTCCCCTTCAGTCAGTCTCTCCCATCAGGAAGCTTCCATAAGCCTCTTATCCTTCTCCATCAGAAGGTAGACAGAATGAAAACCACAATCACAGAAAACTAACGAAACTGATCACATGAACCACAGCCTGTCCAGCTCAATGAAACTATGAGCCATACCGTGTAGGGGCAACCAAGATAGACATGTCATGAGGAGAGTTCTGACAAAACGTGGTCCACTGGAGAGGGGAATGGCAAATCACTTTAGTATTCTTGCCTTGAGAACATCAGTCAGTCTCTCCCATCAGGAAGCTTCCATAAGCCTCTTATCCTACTCCATCAGAAGGCAGACAGAATGAAAACCACAATCACAGAAAACTAACGAAACTGATCACATGAACCACAGCCTGTCCAGCTCAATGAAACTATGAGCCATACCGTGTAGGGGCAACCAAGATAGACATGTCATGAGGAGAGTTCTGACAAAACGTGGTCCACTGGAGAGGGGAATGGCAAATCACTTTAGTATTCTTGCCTTGAGAACCCCATGAACAGTATGAAAAGGCAAAACGACAGGACACTGAAAGATTAACTCCCCGGGTTGGTAGGTGCCCAGTATGCTACTGGAGATCAGTGGAGAAATAACTCCAGAAAGAATGAAGAGACAGAGTCAAAATGAAAACAACACCCAGTTGTGGATATGACGGGTGACGGAAGTAAAGTCCGATGTTGTAAAGAGCAATATTGCATAGGAACCTGGAATGTTCGGTCCATGAATCAAGGCAAATTTGAAGTGGTCAAACAGAAGATGGCAAGAGTGAACACTGACATTTTAGGAATCAGTGAACTAAAATGAACTGGATTGAGCAAATTTAACTTAAATGACCATTATATCTACTACTGTGGGCAAGAATCCCTTAGAAGAAATGGAGTAGCCATCATAGTCAACTAAAGAGTCCAAAATGTAGTACTTGAATGCAGTCTCAAAAATGACAGAATGATCTCTGTTCATTTCCAAGGCAAACCATTCAATATCTCAGTAATCCAAGTCTATGCCCCAAACAGTAACGCTGAAGAAGCTGAAGTTGAATGCTTCTATGAAGACCTAGAAGACCTTTTAGAACTAACACCCAAAAAAGGTGTCCTCTTCATTATAGGGGACTGGAATGCAAAAGTAGGAAGTCAAGAGCTAACTGAATTAATGGGCAAATTTGCCCCTGGAGTATAAAATGAAGCAGGGCAAGGGCTAATAGAGTTTTGCCAAGAGAACGCACTGGTCATAGCAAACACCCTCTTCCAAGAGAAGACTCTATACATGGACATCACCAGATGGTCAATACCAGGAGTAACAGGCAAATTTGGCCTTGGAATGCGGAATGAAGCAGGGCAAAGACTAATAGAGTTTTGCCAAGAAAATGCACTGGTCATAGCAAACACCCTCTTCCAACAACACAAGAGAAGACTCTACACATGGACATCACCAGATGGTCAACACCGAAATCAGACTGATTATATTCTTTGCAGCCAAAGATGGAGAAGCTCTATACAGTCAGCAAAAACAAGACCGGGAGCTGACTGAGGCTCAGATCATGAACTCCTTATTCAGACTTAAATTTTCTGCTGTAAAAAGTACAATAATCAAACTCTGTCACTTTATCAGGTAATGGTGACATTGATGGTGATTATAGAAAGTAATTTTTACAAGGTATGCTGTCTTTGTTTTAACTTTAAAGCAGGAGCACCTTGACTCCATTAGCATTGGAGCCAGGGTGCTCCTGCTTTAATTCCACAAACTAGAGTTTATAACCATAGGCACATGAGCTCTTTGTTCTTCATTTTATTTATCTGTGAAAGGGGCCAATAGTTGAACCACCGCAAAGGGTTTGAGGAAATTAAATGAGTTTATGTATCTGAATGGTTTAGAGCAATCTGGCATAAATTAAGCATGCTATAAATGCTTTTACTATTCACTTTATTATTCAGCATTTGTTCATAGGCAGATCATTTTATTTATCCACACATATTTGTTGTTTGTATGATATGTCTCACTGTTACAAGCACTGTGATGGTAACTGTGACTGCAGCATTAGAGATGTGGTACCAGTCCTCCAATACTGTCTTACTCATTTGGGCTACTGTAATCAAATACTTCCCAAATACTACTGGGGCTTCCCAGATGGCGCTAGTGGTAAAGAACCCACCTGACAATGCAGGAGATGCAGGTTCAGTCCCTGGGTTGGGAGGATACCCAGGAGGAGGAAATGGCAACCCATTCCAGTCTTCTTGCCAGGAAAATCCCAAGGACAGTGGAGTCTGGTGGGCTACAGTCCATGGGTTCACAGAGTCAAACCTGACTGAAGTAGCTTAGCAGCACAGCACAACCAGAAACTTCAAACTGGGTGAATTATAACCGACAAAAATCAGTTTCTCACAGTTCTGGAGGACGAAAGTGTGAGATCACAGGGCTCATATGGTTGGTTAGGGTCCTTTTCCATGTTGTAGGCTTCCGATTGTAGCGTTACATGGTGGAAAGGGCAAGGGAACTTTCTAGAACATTGTTTTTAGGGCACTAATTCCATTCATGAAGGTCTGCCTTAATGACATAATCACCTCCCAAAGGTCCTACTTCCTAATATATCACTTTTGGAGTTAAGATTTCAATGTAAGAATGGTAGTTATGAGTGGCTAGAGGGAGAGGGAAATGGAAATTGCTAGTCAAAAGGTGTAAAGTTTCAGTTAGCAAGATGAACAAGTTCTAGAGTTCTGCTGTATGGCTTTGTGCCTTTAGGTAATAATACTGTATTCTGCACTTAAAATTTTGTTAAGAGAATGGATCTCCTGTTAAGTGTTGTTATTACAGTAAAAAAGACTCAAAACCTTTTATCAAGCTTTATATAATATTCTGCTTAAACGGAGATTCCAAAGACAAGCAAGCATTTGTCAGGAGAAGCCAGCAGCGGACATCCTGGGCCAAGGAAGAGCTAGGGTAAAAGTTTGGTGGAAGAGAGGTGGCCCAGCTGCAGAAGGAGAGCGAGCCCAGCATGTCAGGACAGACTACCAAGGGAGTGTGCCAGTGACGAGGCAGCACAGCTAGCCAGGGACAAGACTGAAACCTTTATATTGTTCACAGGCAATGAACTTGCAGGACTGGATGATGGGGAGCCACTGAAGAATTTTGTGGAGCGGGGTAGTGCGATCTGATTTGTGTTTTCTAAACTTTGCTGAGGCAGTAATCTAGGCAAGACTGGATAAGGAACTGATGGTGGGGTTGCAGAAAGTGGGATAAATGAGAGATATTTAGAGGTAGAGTCAATAGCATATCATGATGCTTTGGATTTTAAGGGAGGAATCTAGGATAATTCTTGGATTTTAAATTGGACATTTGACCAGAATTTAGGACATACCTAAAATTGGCAGGTAAACATTTATAGTGGTTCCAATTAGGTCTGACTCTAGAATCTTCTAGCAGGATTTATAACCCCACTTACCAATAAAAAGAAAGGTATTCAATTTTGCAGCTTTGTCAGAAGAATACATTGGTAGGACAATGGAGAAATGTATATCTATAAAAGGTGAAATTTAGGGAAAAGTTCATGTAAGAAACCTGTATATCATGTTTTGAGGGCTGGAAGTATACCAGCATTAGACTGCTGTTTTAAACTTAGAAGTAGTGGAAATAGTAACAAATAACTGCTGGAGTTTTATGGACTCAGAGAACAGCAGCGCACAAGTTGTCGAGTTCTCCATTCCTTTTTCCAGGGACACTGGCTCTTCTACCCCTCTACCAACAGCATCTTCATACTTATTACAGCACTTACCTTTGTCTTATAATTTTATTTGTTTATAATCATCTCCCTCTCCCCAACCTCTAAAATCCTAGGGCAGGGCCGTTGCCAGTGTCTTTTCTCTGAGATCTGTTCATGTGAGTGATGTGAACAGGGCCTGGCAGCAGACACTCAATAAAGGTTTGATGGCTGAACTGCCTCATTTTATAAAGGCTGAAATCAAGACATGCTTTTGTTTGTTTTTAAAAATTGTTAATACTATGAGAGTTGATAAAGTAGAATAGTTAACTACTCACAAGAGTGAAGTGTACTGGTTACTTTCAGAATGGCAGCCATTAAAAAAAATTTTTCTTTTGATTGTGAACTATTACCTATTTTTACTTTCTGGAGTTCTTTGTAGAGAAGGGTGCAGGCTTCTCCAGGACAGAGAGGCAAGGTGCTTGGAAACAGGAGGGAAGTTCGGTGGCACGTGGGGTGTAGGAGAAGCCATGACCATCTTAAATATATATATATATATTCTTTACTGTATTAAATGTATGAAAGCATTGTATTTTTCTGCAGAAAATAACAGCAGCCTTGAAGCAGACAGCCAATTTAAGCCTTCACCTCGACCAAGGAGCATGTTGAAAAAGCACAGCCATGGGGAGAAGAAAGATAGCCTAGGAGACAATAGAGAAACTGTCTCACACGAAGATTTAGAGGCACATTCCACGCCTTCGTTCCTCCCAAGGCTGAATGGCAGACAACCAGAAGCTGAGAAGAATGCGTTCTTTGAAAACCTTGATCCTGAGGTTAGCGCTGTTGTTGAATTGTGTTTTGAGTTCAGGTTTTTGCATCTGATTATAAGAGAAAGAGAATATTTGTGTACATGCATGTGTGTGTTTGTGTGTGTTTTACATGTTTTCTTCAGCAAATGACAAGGAACTTTAATTTTTAAAATATATTCTATTGGTCTAAAACTGAATTGTAAGATGAGAGCAAAGATGCAGAATTATTTCGTGTACTGCTAAGAAGGAAGAAAACTGCTAATTAAGCTATAACATGCCAGTCATTATAAGATGCATCCAATATCAGAGAAAGTTAAATGTGAAAAAACAGTGCAGTCCTTCTGAATCTTTGCAGCACTTTAATTGCAAGTGTATATTTACAAGTATTATAATTGTATAATTTATGGCCAGGTCATTTTATTCATTTGATTTTAGTCACTCAACAAATGCATATTGAATGTTCACAGCAGTGTCCTATCTTTTGGGGGATACCACAGTGAAAGTAGATCTGATCCTTCAGGAGTTCATCAGGAGTTTACTGTGTATTGTCATTAGGGAAGAACACTTGGCCTCCTGTATTTAAATTTCACTATGGCTAGGAAATTTCCACCTCACATTTCAGAAGGGATAAGAAGGGGAAGGACATTCTTGCTCCACAATCTGCTTAAGCAGATCAGAGAAAACTAAACAGTACCTGGCTAAGCTTCTTTCTTCTGGTTCCTCTATGGTTCAGATGTGAGTAAGAGAGGTGGTGCAAAGGGAGAGGGAGGAAGTCCTTTGTATCACAGCTAAACGAATGGATCTCTTCAGTTTAGACCAGAAGTGTGATTATAGTCGGCTTCTTACTCCGCTCTTATCCTGTAGGTTAGCTTTACCAGTAAAGCTGGCAATTTGATATAAGCCTCTCTAATTTCAGTGTGCTATGTCCTAATTTGTTATAAAAATCTGGAGAAGAGATGGGCTTATCAAAGCCAAACAGTTATTGTATATTGAATAAGATCATCTGACTGAGTGGATATTGTGGTAGTTCACTGTAGCTGTTAAAACAAATTGCCGCAAATTAGACTTAAAACAACAGAAGATTTTTCAGTTCTGGAGGTCAGAAGTCCAAAATTGAAGCGTGGGTAGGGTCATATTCTCTCTGAAGGCTCTAGAGAGAAATCCTTCCTTGCTTCTTCCAGCTTCTGGTGGTTGTCAGAAATCTTTGGTGGGCCTTGGCTGTCAGCTGCATCACTCTAATCCCTGTCTCTATCATCACATGGCCTTTTGCCTTGGTCTCTGTGTCTCCCCTCACTTTCCTCTAAATAAAGACACCAGCCATTTGACTTAGAGTCCACCCTAGTCTAGTATATCCTCATTTTAATTAATTCCATCTGAGATTCAGGATAGACATGAATTTTGAGGGACATTATTCAGACTGGTAGTGATGCCTAACTAAATCCTCTTTGTGATGCATGTTATATCCCTTAATTAAAGAAAAAAGTATTCCTAAAGTTTTTCAAGTAACATTATGTAATGACAGAAAGTTTAATTGAAAAATATCTACTCATAATCCCACCACTTAATAACAACAATGTTCATTATTCTTATTCCCTTTGGGGCTATTTTTCCTATACTTCAGTTCAGTTCAGTTGCTCAGCATGTCCGACTCTTTNCCTCCACTAGCTTTGTTCTTAGTGATGCTTTCTAAGGCCCACTTGACTTCACATTCCAAGATGTCTGGCTTTAGATTAGTGATCACATCCTCATGATTATCTGGGTCATGAAGATCTTTTCTGTACAGTTCTTCTGTGTATTCTTGCCACCTCTTCTTAATATCTTCTGCTTCTGTTAGGTCCCTACCATTTCTGTCCTTTATTGTGCCTGTCTCTTATACACATCTAGATGTGTATAAGAGACAGCCCAAACCCATGTCCGTTGAGTCAGTGATGCCATCCAGCCATCTCATCCTCTGTCGTCCCCTTTTCCTCCTGCCCTCAATCCCTCCCAGCATCAGAGTCTTTTCCAATGAGTCAACTCTTCGCATGAGATGGCCAAAGTACTGGAGTTTCAGCTTTAGCATCATTCATTCCAAGGAACACCCAGGGCTGATCTCCTTTAGAATGGACTGGTTGGATCTCCTTGCAGTCCAAGGGTCTCGCAAGAGTCTTCTCCAACACCACAGTTCAAAAGCATCAATTCTTTGGTGCTCAGCTTTCTTCACAGTCCAACTGTCACATCCATACATGACCACTGGAAAAACCATAGCCTTGACTAGACGGACCTTTGCTGGCAAAGTAGTGTCTCTGCTTTTCGATATACTATCTAGGTTGGTCATAACTTTCCTTCCAAGGAGTAAGCGTTTTTTAATTTCATGGCTGCAGTCACCATCTGCAGTGATTTTGGAGCCCCCCAAAAATAAAGTGTGACACTGTTTCCACTGTTTCCCCATTTATTTCCCATGAAGTGATGGGACCAGATGCCACGATCTTCATTTTCTGAATGTTGAGTTTTAAGCCAACTTTTTCACTCTCCTCTTTCACTTTGATCAAGAGGCTTTTGAGTTCCTCTTCACTTTCTGCCATAAGGGTGGTGTCATCTGCATATGTGAGGTTATTGATGTTTCTCCCGGCAATCTAGATTCCAGCTTGTGCTTCTTCAGCCCAGCATTTCTCATGATGTAAGTTAAACAAACAAGGTGACAATATACAGCCTTGATGTACTCCTTTTCCTGTTTGGAACCAGTCTTTTGTTCCATGTCGTGTTCTAACTGTTGCTTCCTGACCTGCATATAAGTTCCTATACTTATTGTATCATATTTGTCATCTTAACATTCATAATGTTTTGTATTATGCTTTTTTTTTTTTTTAACCTCTTGGCACTGAGCTCATGAAGTGTTTCTGTGTTGCTAGGTGATCTTGAGACTACATTCACCTTAATGACAGTAACATAGCCCATAATGTAGATCTATTATTTTATTGTTGGTCATATTAGATACTTTTGTTTTTAATAATCTAAAATTTTCTTATTCCTGATTATAAACTTTTCCCGAGCATGCTGTGAATCTTCTTTAAGCCCTCCTTTTCAGGGATTTCCATTAATTTTTTGTCCTGCTCTTCTTTCTCCTATATCCATTGTCTTTGCCTCTGTAAGGGTCTGTTATCATCCACATTCAACTATGCTTATGTCTCTTAAGCTATGTATGAATTTTTACATGACACTGCACCTCTCTCTCTACTGCCTTACTTTCCCTCAAGTGTCACAGCTAGATATGGAAAGGGTGATACTTTCTTTTTTGCTGCAGCCTCACTTCCTACGTTTCCTTCGTGTGTGTGTTTGTATGATGATACATATCTTATCAGTTCATTTCAGTTCAGTCGCTCAGTCGTGTCCATCTCTTTGCGACCCCATGAATCGCAGCACACCAGGCCTCCCTGTCCATCACCAACTCCCGGAGTTCACTCAGACTCGCATCCATCGAGTCGTTGATGCCGTCCAGCCATCTCATCCTCTGTTGTCCCCTTCTCCTCCTGCCCCGAGTCCCTCCCAGCATCAGAGTCTTTTCCAATGAGTCAACTCTTCGCATGAGGTGGCCAAAGTATTGGAGTTTCAGCTTTAGCATCATTCCAAAGAAATCCCCGGGCTGATCTCCTTCAGAATGGACTGGTTGGATCTCCTTGCAGTCCAAGGGACTCTCAAGAGTCTTCTCTACCACCACAGTTAAAAAGCATGAATTCTCCGGTGCTCAGCTTTCTTCACAGTCCAACTCACATCCATACATGACCGCTGGAAAAACCATAGCCTTGACTAGACAGACCTTTGTTGGCAAAGTAATGTCTCTGCTTTTCAATATGCTATCTAGTTTGGTCATAACTTTCCTTCCAAGGAATAAGCATCTTTTAAGTTCATGGCTGCAGTCACTATCTGCAGTGATTTTGGAGCAGTCCATTAGTGGTGGAAGATGGAATGTCATGATAGTTACATATCTATACTTTTCTGATAAATTAACTCAGTATACCTGGGGTAAAATCTGGTCGATCATAGTAGGTTATTTTAGTGTGAGATTTTCTTAATGTTTTGTTAAGACTTCTGTGTCTGTATTTATGGAAGCAGACTATAATATTTTCCTTATAATGTTATTTTCAGGCATGGGTATCATATGAATCAGGGGGTGTCTCTTTCTCTTTGTTTTCTAAAATTTGGTATGAAACCAAAAATTTGGTATCATTTTCCCCATAATTGGGAGACTTCACCAGCAAAATTAAATGGGCCTAGAATTTTCTTTGTGGAGAGGTCTTTGATACTAAATTTGATTTTTTCCTTTTTTGAATAGATACTTTGGTATTCAGATTTGATACTGCATCAGTTTAGTAATTTTTGTCTATTAGAAATTTGACCACTTTTTCTGAGATGCTATATTTATAAAGTTGTTTGTGATATTCCCTTATGCTTTTGATGGCAATAAAATCATGATATTCCATCTTCCATCTCTAATGTATAGGTTGTGTTTTCTGTCTTTTTTGTTAAATTTTGATAGGCATTGCCCAGTTTTGTTAAAACTTTCCTAAGAACCAATGTTGACTGTTTTCTCTATTGTTTGTTTCCAGTTTCACTGATTTTTATTCTTTATTATTTCTTTCTTTTATTTTCTTTGGGTTTAATTTGCTTATCTTTAAGTTAGAAAATGTGTACCTTCATTTTAAGCTTTTCATTCTTTCTATCAAAACTTTTAAAAACTATGAGTTTTCCTCTAACGCTTGATTAACAGCACCCATTTTTGATGACATTTATTTTCATTATCAGACTTCCCTGGTGGCTCAGATGATAAAAGCATCTGCCTACAATGCAGGAGACCCAGGTTTGATCCCTGAGTTGGGAAGATCCCCTGGAGAAGGAAATGGCAACCCACTCCAGTACTGTTGCCTGGAAAATCTCACTCCTTCCATGGGGTTGCAGAGTCAGACACAACTGAGCAACTTCACTTTCATTTTCATTATCATTCCCTTAAATATGTTTTCTAATTTTCCTTGTGATCTCTGCTTTGACAAGATGGTTATTTTATGGTGAATGATTTTAGTCTTAGATTTTTAAAGAACTGAAAAAGTAGAATAAATTAGAATAAACATTTGTAGTTTTCTTAGATTTGTATACCATTTCTAAGGATCCTCATTTCTTCCTTTAGATTCATATTCCTTCTAATGTTATTTCCCTTCAATCTTAATAACTTCTTTTTATTTTTCTTGTAATATAGATTTGCCATTGACAAGTTTGCTCAATCTTATCTAAAAAAATTCACTTCATCTTCATTTTTGAAGGATGACTTAGCTGAATATGTACTTGGCTGACAGTTCTCTTCTGCTACCTCCAGCTCTTTATAGGTTTCCATTGTTCCTGAACTCCATGATTTCTGTTAGAAAATCAGCAGAAATTTATCTTGTTGTACTCATTATATAACATTTTGGGGTTTTTTTCTGACAGCTTTCAGGATTTTTTTTTTTTTTTTCAAGACTTTATCTTTTTTCTTTGAATTACAATAATTTGACTGCAAGGTACCTAGGTGTAGTTTTTCTTTATATTTATCCTGCTTGGGTTTTGTTGAGGTTTCAGGATCTGTAAACTGATATTTTCCATGAAAATGGGAAGTTAATTTTTTTTTCTGTTTCATTTTCTTTTGTTTGTAATCTAGCGCACTGAAATTTCTAATATATCTCACTGATCTCTCATGTTCGTGTTCATGTTTCTTCAGTCTTTTTACCCTTTGTTTTCTTCAGTTTCTGTCTTCAGAGACTTTGAGTTCACTGCTTTTTTCTACATATCTGATCTACTGTTAAGTCTATCCAGTATTATTATTTTTTTTAATTTCAGTACTATTCAACTCTGGAATTTCTTTTTTTTTTTTTTTTAATTTTCTGTATCTAATAACAGGATACCCATCTGTTTCACCACTGTGTATGTACAGAGACTTTGAGTTCACTGCTTTTTTCTACATATCTGATCTACTGTTAAGTCTATCCAGTATTTTTTTTTTTTTTAAATTTCAGTACTATTCAACTCTGGAATTTCTTTTTTTTATTATTTTTTTTTTATTTTCTGTATCTAATAACAGGATACCCATCTGTTTCACCACTGTGTATGTATTTTTCCTCCTAAATGCTTGAAGATATTTATGAAACCTACTTTAAAGTTCTTGTTTGTCAATTGCAATATCTGGGTCATCGCTGGGTTGGTTACTATAGACTGTTTTTGTTGTTTGTATTCATAGTATAAGTCACTGTTTTCTGTTACTTAATTTTTTGATTGAATACTGAATATTATGGATGATAAGTTGTAGACATTTTGGATTCTATTATGTTTCTCTGAACATGTGCTATATCATACTTATTTTATGGCCAGACTCAAATTTCCAACTCTGTCTCCGTTGCCATGGACATTGACTAAAACTTCTGCTTTTTTTTTTTACTTTCTAGCTACAATTTTACAGGGCCCTCTGAGGTCCTTTCCATGCCATGCATAGTTGAGCCAAGGGTTTGAGGTGGATTTTATATGCAGATTTTGGGGTTCTTGCCCTCTGCAGCTCTTCTCCAAATTTATTGGCTGATCATCTATTCCTAAACTCTATTCTCTGACTCCTCAAGCAAGTCTGGTAGGGTTGCAGCCTACTACTGCTTGAGCTACACAGTTGGGGAAATTTTCTCAGGAGAAAAGCTACTAACTTGCAAATTTCCTTGGGTAAAGCTTCATCTCTTAGGATAGACTCTGGTGTTTTAGTACTTCTGCCATCTTCCCAGATGGTTTCTCTCTATTGCTTTTGACATTAAATATATGGGAAAAAAATTTAAAAATTTATGCAACAAAAATCAAACTTCTTATAGTATCATCACCCGTAGACTAGAGTATTATCCTATAAAGAGATGTTTAATATAGGAACACAAATATAATTACTTCTTTTCATATATAATTATTTTATTTCAGATATATTAATTTTCAGGAAAACTAAAATGCATGAAATCTATGTACTTTTTAATCTAAGATATTTGGAATTGCTACTTGGTTTTTGGGCTTCCCAGGTGGCATTAGTGGTTAAGAGCCCACCTGCCAATGCAGGAGATAAAAGAGACGAGAGTTCTATCCCTGGGTCGGGAAGGTTCCCTGGAGGAGGAAATGGCAACCCGCTCCAATATTTTTGCCTGGAGAATCCCATGGACAGAGGAGCCTGGTGAGCTACAGTTCATAGAGTCACAAAGAGTCAGACATGACTGAATCAACAACACACACTCACATGCACTTGGTTTTATGAATTGCTTTTGTTTGAACAACTATTAATGTTTGTTTCAAACTAAGGGTTTTTGACCTACGATCTTTATGCTTTCTTAGAAAGTATATACTTAGAGAAAGAGATGTCAAATACTTAAGTATTTCTGAGATTTGATTCTAGAGCAGTAGTAGTTTTGAAAACTGCTAAAAATGGATTTAGAAGTTTCAGTTAAAGAACTGAAATAGCTCTTAATTTGAAAGTAAAGTATATTATAACCTCCTTTGACTTAACCCTTATGGTGTTTCAGTAGAAAACTAATAATGCATATTTCAGAGTTATGAAGTTTAATACTGCTATTGCCCTCCACAAATCTGGAGAAATAAACTTACATAGTTTCTTTAAATAGGATCCATGGTTAACAAGTATGCCATCATCATCTGTTAAAGAAAATCTTAAAGATTCCTTTTCACTAGGATCTGAGGAAAGAACCTCCATTACAGGTGATTATATTAAAGTATCCTACCTTATTTTATTTGTGAACTTCTGTATTGCTTAGAATGCCATAGAAGTATGCCAAAGGAGTAATACTTCACATAGTTACAGGAACAATATATGTTTATGTTTGCCTGAGTTTTAATCTCAATGATGCAATGTACTAACTTTGTGATTATAGATGCAGAACTTAATTTCTCAGTGCCTCAATCCACCAAGTTATAATAATCAAACTCATTAGGCTATTGTGAAAATTATGTGACACTATGCATTTTAGCCACTAACTCAGTTCTTGACACAAGTAGAGTATTAGCTCACGGTGTGCTATTGTTATGTATTTGTTGCTCCAATACTCAGCATAATGGTTAGGTGGACTTTTAAATCGAGACTAAGGTGGACTTAAATCCAGGTACAACCACATGAGAAGGTAGCTGACCTTTCTGGCCCTATGTATGGATCTTTAAAATGGGCATAAGTGTAGAGTGGTTGTGAGAATTAAATTGATTAATACATGTAAAGCACATATAACAGGACCGTAGTTAACACACAGTAAGTGTGAGGTATGAATAAGTTAACATTCTTTCTTTCCTTAGTCCTATGACATATAAAGGCATAGCTGTTTCTAAGGTTGGGGTGTATAACTAACATTTAGTAAGTGCTTACTATGTAGTATAATTTTTATCATTTTACAGATGAAAAAATCTGAAGTGCAAAGATATTGGGAAACACACCTAAGGTCAGTGATGGAGCCGTAATTTGAATCTTTGGCTCCAAAGTCCTTGTTCTTTTCAGTTCTTTTCACTGAGTACATTGATTAGCAGAATACATTATTGATACTTTGAATCATGAGTACTGTCCAAATGTGAACATATAATTGGAATTATAAGGTGATATTACATCTAGCTTACCTCAAAATGAGTTCCCCCAAAATAGCTGTAATGAAAGCCTCAGCATTAAGACTTTGACAGTAAAGATACAGGTTTGGCCAGGTACTGGTAGAACTGAAAGTTGGTGATCAGCACAGAAAACACTGATTTTCTGTTATACATTCTAAAGTGTGATAGAATCAAAATAGTAGAAGCCATTCTGCAAAAGCAAAACTGAATCCTCCATGCCAGAGCCTAGGCCTGTCCCTAGAGCACTGAGATGGTATTGGGCCTTCCTTTCCTGCCCTTTTGTTATCAGAGGCATCACTGCATCTTTGTGGGAGTAAAACTCTGGCAGATGACTTTATTCTCTGTGTGGTGGACTCTTCTAGAATTGCATTGCTTCTTGGTTTTCTCTGTATCTGTACAATTTCACAACTACATTGCCAGTAACTGTGGTAGCTTAGAGATCTATGCCTTTTGTTCCAGCTAAGAAACACAGGCTTTTAAATAGAATAGATATTGCTATCTCATTTACTTGATTTATACAAGCATTTGTGACGTGTCTGTATTTCAGGATGGTTATTCCATTCTACTTACTTTATGATATTTTTCTAAGGTGTGCCAAATGCTTTAGTAGGTTTAGTAGCCATTTTCTCTGTTATAGATCACTTTGGAAAAATGTTTATTCAAGTTGAATATGGTTGTTTTCTCCATTTCTATTTTGCAAGATAGATCAAAGACAGTTTTCATTTAGCAGAAAGCAAATGAGTCAGTTATCCACCTCATTAATTCAGAAGGGAGATTTAATTCTGTTACTTTATCACAAAGTAGATCAGAATGAAGAATGCACTGAAAGCCATAATTCCTTGAAATCAACCGAAAATGAAAAGAACTCCTTTTTGATAGACTTTGTTACTACTGCACTTGAGAAACCCAAGGAAAATCAAGTGACTGTTGGTGACGTTGAAGAAGAAAAGGAGAAAGCTGAACTGATTATGAATGATGCCTTAACTGCTGAAGATCCACCACTACTACAGCTTCAGAGTATCTTATGTACTGAGTCTTCAAAGGTATTTATATAAAATTATGCCTTCTATAGTATACCTTAAAACTCCACATAAGACTCTTAAATGTTTTATCTCCCATGTCAGGCACTGCTGAACTGTCTGTGTGAGACCCATCTTCTGACAGTGATATCATACTGTCATGTGGTCCTTACTCAGTGGAATTTTCAGTTCAGAGACGTGTTGGCATGAATACAGTAGAGCCCAACGTTTCATTAAAATTCTCAGAGGCATATGATCATAATATTGTTTTAAATGTTTCAGAAATACATACCGATAAGTGGGTAGATGTCTATAGGTCTTCACGTTATAAAAATATAGCTGTCTGGAATAATTTCTGAAGGTTTGGAATTAGTGAAAGGTATTCCTTTGGATATCATCTTTAAATACTTTAAAAAAATTTTAAATAAAAATCTTTTAAGAAATATTTATCAGCATCCATACCTATTTAAATGGAAGGACAGGGTCATTATCAGGAATATTATTATCATTACCTTGAGAACCAGATTTGTGATATGTAGGATTACTTGTCCCGATGCAATATTGCAGGCGGCCTTGGTGACTTAGAGGTAAAGAATTTGCCTGCCAATGCAGGGAACACGGGTTCGTCCCTGGGTTGGGAAGATCCCCTGAAGAAGGGATTGGCAACCCACTTCAGTATTTTGCCTGCGAAATCCCATGAACAAAGGAGCCTACAGTCCATGGAATCACAAAGAGTTGAACAACAAACAGCAATATACTATATTACACTAGAGGACTATACTGTTAAAATTTATGGTGGAGCATTTTTAGTATCTATTCTCCTGAGTTTTCTTTGTCCAGTTTCTCCTGCAATTAACTGGTAGATATGTATATTTACTATTGGGGAAAACAACAGTTATCTGAAAACTTGTGGTCAAACAGGACTTTTATAATACAGGATATTAGATTTTTATTATTACATTTTAAGGAGAAGGTTCATTAAGCCATATTGCAGGTATATTTCCTTAGGAAAAACAGTAATGCCAAGTTAGGGGTGTGTTTACATCTGTGGTCTCATGTTAGTGCTAGCACCCATCTGTCTGTGGAAAGTAGAAAAGTCATTCCTTAAAAGGAAGAATGGTATTCTGGAATTTAAAGACAAGGTTTTAGAAATGTGTAACAGAGGTAACTGTAAATTAGAACAGGTGATTTATATATAGCCAGTAAGATTATAACATGTTTCTTTTGATTGGATCTTTGGCTTTATCCTTACTCGTTACCAAGTGACTTTAAGTCTGAATAAGTAATTCCTCTCTAAGGTCTCTTCGCTCGACTCTCATCGTGGAATAAAATGCAGGCTTCTCACCATTACCTGGAGATCTCTCGTGGTTCTTTCTGGACCTCATGCTCCTCAGCTGTCCATGACGCTCACTGTGTCTCAGCATCTTTCACTGGCTTCTGCTTCTCACAGCTATCAAGGTCTCCACAGAGTGTCACGTGGCCCTTTTCTATCCATCCTCTGTCTGAGCTCTGATGTCTGAAGGCCCCCCTCAGGGGCCCTTCCCTGATCACCTGCATTAAAGTAGCTCCTCACCTCCACTCTGTCACTGCCATTACACCCTACTTTATCACTTTCATGAGTCACAGTATTTATGTGTTTAGTATCAGTGAGTTTCCCTGAAATGTGATATTCTTATTTATTCCTGATGACCGCTATGCTTAACACATAGTAGATGCTCAAGAAACATTGACTTTCTAGCAGTTGGCCTCTAGCTATAATTGTGATATATACAGTGAGTAATCTTTTGCTTTTCTATTTAATAGGAAGCAATTCAAGATAGAAATATGAAGAATAGAAAATCAACAAATAATAGAGCATCCAGTGCATCTGGCAGGTAATAAAGTTTTCATTTTCCTTCAGTTATAGGTTTATATTTCAACAAAGCAGGTTTTAGTTTAATTACTGAAAGTAAATTTCATTTGGTATTCTTAATTTTCTTCTTATGAGAAGAATGAATTAATTACTTCATGATCAATCCCCCTAGTTGAATATATTCTTTTATAAAAGGGATTGATTAAGGATCCTGTCAGTTCTGCATTGCTCATGAGATGGAGTTTCTTTCTCCTATTTTTCCTGAGACAGTAGATATAAAGTAGTAATAAAGCTGAGGTCTAGCATTCACTTTCTCTGTTAAGTGCCTTTGTTCAATGCATATAAAAATATACTTTAAACTTCGAGGTTCTATGCACTAAGTTGGTTTATTAAAGTGATAAGAACTGATCATCATTCACACTGATGCCTAACTCATAGGTGCTAATCAAAACTTTCTGCATCTTTTAAATTATCATTACTCAAATAGAACGGGGTCAGCAAACTTTTTCAGGGAATTTGCCAGTTAGTACATATGGCAGGTCCTATAGGCCATATGGTCTCTGTTGTAATTACTCACATCTGCTATTGTAGCAGGAAAGCCATTGTTGGCATTGTGAAAATAAAGGAAATAGCTGTGGTGTAATAACTTTATATACCAGAAGAGGTCGTGAGCCAGATTTTCCCACCAACCCCAAGTTAGAGGTTATTAGTCTAACTTTATATTTAAGATGGTTGATGTAGTAAAATGGGGCTTCTCTGGTGGATCAGCAGTAAAGAATCTGCCTGCCAATGTAGGAGAAGGGGTTTGATCCCCGGCTCCAGAAGATTCCCTGGAGAAGGAAATGGCAACCGCTCCAGTATTCTTGCCTGGGAAATCCCATGAACAGAGGAGTATGGCAGGCCACAGTCCATAGGGTTGCAGAGTTGAACGTGACTTAGTGACTAAACAGCAGTGCAGTAGCAGCAATGTAGCAAAATAATACAAGAAACTATTAAAACCTACTTATTAAGATTGTGATATATACAGTTTTTTCCCATGTAACTTGAGTCCATGTTTTTTAAAAATTTTTAAATTATAAATAACCTAAAAAGAAAAATTACTTTGAAGCTATATGTAAATTAAAGTAATAAAATTTAAATTATATTGAAGGGGTCTTTGTGTACTAATAAAATACCACATCATTTTCAAAGTAATTATAATTTATTAAATTATAATGTAGTTTTTAGATATAGTAGTTTCAAAATCTAATGAATCTTTCTTCTACCATTGTAATTGTGATAGTTTGTCTTGATTCATTTGGATCTTTTCAGATTAATGACCTCTGAGTTCTTAAAGAAGCCTAGTTCTCTAAGGAGGATTCCATCGACAGCTCCAGCTTCTCACTATTTAGGGACTTTGAGAGTCTTGGACCAAAAGCCCTCACAGAAACAGAATACAGAACCTAACAAAGCAGATAATCTAAGAGCAGCTGTTTATCAGGTAAAAAGGAAAAATTTATTTTTAATTAGAATTAATCACATAAGATTTTTTTTATCAGGGAGCAAAATGAACCTGTCAGAAATGATGATTTATTAACTCATTTCCTTTATAATACCTGAGCAATCCAAATCTCCTCCCAAGTTTGCTTGTGTGTGTGTGTTAGTCGTCCACTTGTGTTCGACTCTTTGTGACCCCCGTGAACTGTAGCCCACCAAGCTTCTCTGTCCATGGAATTCTCCAGGTAAGAATACTAGGGTGAGTTGCCATTCCCTTCTCCAGGGGATCTTCCCAACCCAGGAACTGAACCCAGATCTCCCTTATTGCAGGCAGATTCTTTACCATCTGAGCCACCAGGGCTACTTTAAACTTTGCTTAACTGATCATAATTGTAAAGAAAGAGAATTTGCCATAGCAATTGATAAAAATATAACAAAAGCAAAATATAGTTATGATATATCTATGTTTTTATACTTTTTCAACTTAAAGTTTATATTGTTATGAACAAAAGTGTTTTAATATTTTTTTCTTTCCTGAGACTTTTTGTATTTGAGTTAAACTTACCTAGAAAAAAGCTGTTCTAATTTTTAAAAGTTCCAAACAGATGTGTTTTTTTGGTGTTATTTGTTATATAAAATACACATAGAAAATATATTTTAATATGTACTTTTAATGCATAGAAATATGAAAATAGAAAATTGTCTCTGTGAATTTCAGAGAAAATGTTAACATATTCAGTCATCATAGTCAATCTTTGAAATCTGTTCCTAGTACTGAGAAAGATAACATAGATATGATTTTCTTAATTCTTGCTCATTGTTATATATTAGAATATTACCAGAAAAAGAGGAATGATATTAGCACATATAAAGTTTGTAAGGTTTATGTTTTTTTTTTTTTAAGTTTTAATTATATATTTCAGATATAAATAAGAATTCCAATTCATTTGCAAAACTTTGCATAACATATAGCCTTTTCTTCTTACAGGAGTGGTTAGAAAAGAAAAATATTTATTTACATGAAATGCACAGAATTAAAAGAATTGAAAGTGAAAACTTAAGGATTCAAAATGAACAGGTATTCTGAAATATAGAAATGAAAAATATTCTGGATTTTTAAGTGAGTAAAATAGTCTTGAATGCTTAATATTTTTAAATCACCTGTTTTTTAAATGCTGAAATAAATTGTATATAAAAGAAATGATTTCTGATTTTATTTCTCTAGTCCTTTATACATTTTTAGTTGATATAACTGGTTTACATGAAAACATAGATACACAAATTTTCTTATATCTGTGCAATAGTTTTGGCACTATTGATTATGAGTATTTTTTTCTTGTGACCATGTACCTATTTCATTCTTAAAAATTGACTTCAGTATTACAACCTAGCCAAGAATATATAGGGTCTTCAGACATTAACCTTCAGTTGTCCTCTTTTCTTGATCCACAGACCTAACATTCTAGGTTCCTATGCAATATTGCTCTTTACAGCATCGGACCTTGCTTCTCCACAGCTGGGTGTTGTTTTTGCTTTGGCTCCATCCCTTCATTCTTTCTGGAGTTATTTCTCCACTGATCTCCAGTAGCATATAGGGCACCTACTGACCTGGGGAGTTCCTCTTTTAGTATCCTATCATTTTGCCTTTTCATACTGTTCATGGGGTTCTCAAGGCAAGAATACTGAAGTGGTTTACCATTCCCTTCCCCAGTGGACCACATTCTGTCAGACCTCTCCACCATGACCCGCCCGTCTTCATTGAGTTAGACAAGGCTGTGGTCCTAGTGTGATTAGACTGACTTTTTTTCTGTGATTATGGTTTCAGTGTGTCTGCCCTCTGATGCCCTTTCACAACACCTACCATGTTACTTTGGTTTCTCTTACCTTGGGCGTGGGGTATCTCTTCACAGCTGCTCCAGTAAAGCGCAGCCGCTGCTCCTTACCTTGGATGGGGGTATCTCCTCACAGCCGCCCCTCCTGACCTTGAACGTGGACTAGCTCCTCTTGGCGCTCCTGTGCCTGCGCAGCCACCGCTTCTTGGACGTGGGGTAGCTCCTCCCGGCCACCACCCCTGACCTAGGACTTGGGGTAGCTCCTCTTAGCAGATGCTGTGCCATCACAGCCTGGCACTCTTGGCTACCGCCCCAACCTTGAGCAAGGGGTAGCTCCTCTCGGCCACGCTTCTGCAGGGTCTGTCGTAGCCAGTGCGCTTCTGCTGCGGGTCCATCACAGCCAAAGAGCTGAACATTTCATGCAAAGATGGGCTCGATAAAGGACAGAAATGGTATGGACCTAACAGAAGCAGAAGATATTAAGAAGAGGTGGCAAGAATACACAGAAGAACTGTACCGAAAAGATCTTCACGACCCAGATAATAATCACAATGGTATCATCACTCACCCAGAGCCAGACATCCTGGAATGTGAAGTCAAGTGGGCCTTAGAAAACATCACTATGAACAAAGCTAGTGAAAGTGATGGAATTCCAGTTGAGCTATTTCAAATCCTGAAAGATGATGCTGTGAAAGTGCTGCACTCAATACGCCAGCAAATTTGGAAAACTCAGCAGTGGCCACAGGACTGGAAAAGGTCAGTTTTCATTCCAATCCCAAAGAAAGGCAATGCCAAAGAATAATCAAACTACCACATAATTGTACTCATCTCACACACTAGTAAAATAATGATCAAAATTTTCCAAGCCAGGCTTCAGCAATACATGAACAGTGAACTTCCAGATGTTCAAGCTGGTTTTAGAAAAGGCAGAGGAACCAGAAATCAAATTGCCAACATGTGCTGGATCATGGAAAAATGAAGAGAGTTCCAGAGAAACATCTATTTCTGCTTTATTGACTATGCCAAAGTCTTTGACTGTGTGGATCACAATAAACTGTAGAAAATTCTGAAAGAGGCGGGAACACCAGACCACCTGACCTGCCTCTTGAGAAACCTATATGCATGTCAGGAAGCAATAGTTAGAACTGGACATGGAACAACAGACTGGTTCCAAATAGGAAAAGAAGTACGTCAAGGCTGTATATTGTCACCCTGCTTATTAACTTGTATACAGAGTACATCATGAGAAACGCTGGGCTGGAAGAAGCACAAGCTGGAATCAAAATTGCCAGGAGAAATATCAGTAACCTCAGATATGGAGATGACACCACCCTTATGGCAGAAAGTGAAGAGGAACTAAAAAAAGCCTCTTGATGAAAGTGAAAGAGGAGAGTGAAAAAGTTGGCTTAAAGTTCAACATTCAGAAAATGAAGATCATGGCATCTAGTCCCATCACTTCATGGGAAATAGATGGCGAAACAGTGGAAACAGTGTCAGACTTTATTTTTTGGGCTCCAAAATCACTGCAGATGGTGATTGCAGCCATGAAATTAAAAGGCACTTACTCCTTGGAAGGAAAGTTATGACCAACCTAGATAGCATATTGAAAAGCAGAGACATTACTTTGCCAACAATTGTCCTTCTATTCAAGGCTGTGGTTTTTCCAGTGGTCATGTGTGGATGTGAGAGTAGGANAGATGTGTATAAGAGACAGCGCTTACTCCTTGGAAGAAAAGTTATGACCAACCTAGATAGCATATTGAAAAGCAGAGACATTACTTTGCCAACAATTGTCCTTCTATTCAAGGCTGTGGTTTTTCCAGTGGTCATGTGTGGATGTGAGAGTAGGACTATAAAGAAAGCTAAGTGTTGAAGAATTGATGCTTTTGAACTGTGGTGTTGGAGAACTCTTGAGAGTCCCTTGGACTGCAAAGAGATCTAACCAGTCTATCCTAAAGGAGGTCAGTCCTGGGTATTCATTGGAAAGACTGATGCTGAAGCTGAAACTCCAACTTTGGCCACCTCATGTGAAGAGTTGACTCATTGGAAAAGACCCTGATGCTGGGAGGGATTGGGAGCAGGAGGAGAAGAGGACAACAGAGGATGAGGTGGCTGGATGGCATCACCAACTCGATGGACATGAGTTTGCGTGAACTCCGGGATTTGGTGATGGACAAGGAGGCCTGGCGTGCTGCGATTCGTGGGGTCTCAAAGAGTTGTACACGACTGAGCAACTGAACTGAACTAAACTGTCCTCTTTTCTATCTTGAATTTTTTTGTCTTTAAGACCAACCTCTACCTGAGTGATTGCCTCTGTCCTTCCCGTTGAATGGAGCTGGGCTCTCATTTCAATCTCACTTGTACTTCACTTTCTGCCTCTAACTCCTGCCCCATAGCCTACAACATGCTCATTTGTTTCTCATCTACTAAAGTAAAACCACTGAAAAAAAAAACAGAAAAAAACTAAACAAACCCTTCATTGTGTTTTTTAATACTACCATGATTAGAAATAATGCTGAGTGGAGCAGCCGTGCAGGTGGGGTGCCTGGACTCTGGGCCATGTTTGAGCTTGATCTGCCATAGTCAGTGCCAGACGCCTCATTTGGTCTTCATAGCTCAGTGAGGGTGGCCATACTTCTCCTTCTAAATTATGTTATCTCTGTAATTAGAGTTTATAGCATTTAATCCTAGGAATATTATAAGGCAAACAGAATATTATGGGATTAGACTGAAGTAAGTAAAGTAATAACATTTTCCAGTCTGGCCCATGTTTTCAACATTTGGGACATGTTTATGCAGTAAGAATTGTATGCTCTGATGTCAGTCAAAACTCAGGGTTAAAGCAAAGACCTGTGGCTTACTGTGTGACTTGGCCAATTTATCTTACTTTGACTGTAATTTTAAACTGAAATAGGTTAATTGGCACTGCAAAGTGCTCATAATGAAATATTGCATTAAAAGAAAAATATCAGAGAAGTTACAGGCCAGAGAGGTAATTAAAAAAATTTTTTTTAATTACTAATTTTACCTTGATATTTTTCTTTTAATGCAATATTTCATTATGAGCACTTTGCATTACCAATTAACCAATTTCCGTTTACTCTGAAAATTTGTTCAGTACACTTCCCAAAAAAGGTTCCTTCCCATGCATGGTAGTACATCAATATCTGAGAAGCACTTAGAAAAGGATATTTTTAAATATAGTGAATAATTTGGATAACATTTTTTATAAGTTAATTTTTCTAAGTCATTTAAAATAGATTGCTTTGAAACCTAACTTGATGAACATTAAGGAAAAGACACATACTTATATGTATATCTATATCTATCTATATTTGTAATATTCATACACATATGACTGTTATTTTTCCAAAATAGAAAAGAGCTGCTAAGAGAGAAGAAGCCTTAGCATCATTTGAGGCCTGGAAAGCCATGAAAGAAAAGGAAGCAAAGAAGATAGCTGCAAAAAAAAGGCTTGAGGAAAAAAACAAGAAGAAAACTGAAGAAGAAAATGCTATGAGAAAAGGAGAAGCACTGCAAGTATGCAGTAGCTTTAATATCTTTCTTAATTTTAAATATTTGGAAAATTAGTGATTATCTGTACTTTTACTGTTTTATTATATTCACATTCAACAAGAAGGTAATTCTTAACTTCTTCAGGCTTTTGAAAAATGGAAAGCAAAAAAGATGGAATACCTTAA
This sequence comes from Oreotragus oreotragus, assembly GCA_006410675.1. Classification (NCBI taxonomy): domain Eukaryota; kingdom Metazoa; phylum Chordata; class Mammalia; order Artiodactyla; family Bovidae; genus Oreotragus; species Oreotragus oreotragus. The sequence continues at coordinate 45,095 of SJYX01009104.1, read as the reverse complement.
GGAGAAAAATAAAAAAGAGAAAGAATGTGAAAGAGCAAAGAAACAGAAAGAGGAGGAAACTGTTGCTGAGAAAAGAAAAGATAACTTAACTGCTGTTGAAAAATGGTAATCTAAAATAGCAAGTGTTTTGATAGATCTGAAATTAGTAACACTTTAGGTTTTTCTAAAATTAATTTACTTGAATGTTATTAATGTACTCAATCTTATTGCAGACACATTAGGGAATATTTATTATATATTCTCCTTTAACTTGCCAATGTTTTATACTACCCTACATAGGAATGAAAAAAAGGAAGTTTTTTTCAAGGAAAAGGGAAAAGTAAAAATACATGAGAAAAGAAAAGAAGAACTGAAAAGAGCTGAGAAGAAAGAAAAAGATAAACAAGCTCTCGAGGAATATGAAAAATGGCTGGTAGGTGTTCTTTGTTAATGCAGTTGTGTATCTTAAATGTACTTTTTGTGACTTTCCTGTCCCTAATTCCAGTTCTGTTTGTCTCATGCCTACTGACTCTTTCTGCCTGGAAGTTGCCTTGTTGAATTCATCCTCTTCTTCTACATATATCATAATTTCTTTGATCTACTCATTTCTATTAATGATTGTGTGTGTGCTCAGTGATGTCTGACTCTTTGTGACTCAGTGGACTGTAGCCCACCAGGCTCTTCTGTCCATGGGGTTTTCCAGGCAAGAATCCTGGAGTGGGTTGCCATTCCCTTCTCCATGGGATCTTTCTGGCCCAGGGATAAAACCCTGGTCTCCCACATCACAAGCAGATTACCGTCTGAGCCATCTGGGAATCATTAATGATTCTACTATTCCTTAAACCACTCAGGCTTAAAACTTTAGTGATAATATTGTTGCCCATTTATCCTTTGCAATAATTCTCATATCTAAAATCATAAAAAGCTGACAAGTGTATTACTGAAGATATACCAGGTTAGTTTATGTAGAACTTGGCCCCAACATACAAAATAGTGTTTAATGAGAAAGTTATTTCATTTTTTATTTCCTTTTGATCTTCCTGATGACCTCAAGGAGACGGTCTTACTTAAGTGGTTTTTTAATGAAAGAAAGCAAGTGTGAAGATTGGGAGAAATGATAATAAATGACTTTATTTTTTTTGTTTGTTTCTTTCAATGTACTTATGTTTATACTTGCCCTTCATTGAGGGCAAGCAAAATATCATTTTCTATCTTAAAACATCAATATAAATATGTATTTTATTAATTGATTTTTGAATAAGTAAATACATTTCAGATGAATAAGTATTTTGTATGCTAAGTTGCTTTTGGCATGTCTGACTCTTTGCAACCCCATCAACTGTAGCCTACCAGGCTCCTCTATTTGTTTCTTTCAATGTACTTATGTTTATACTTGCCCTTCATTGAGGGCAAGCAAAATATCATTTTCTATCTTAAAACATCAATATAAATATGTATTTTATTAATTGATTTTTGAATAAGTAAATACATTTCAGATGAATAAGTATTTTGTATGCTAAGTTGCTTTTGGCATGTCTGACTCTTTGCAACCCCATCAACTGTAGCCTACCAGGCTCCTCTGTCCATGGGATTCTCCAGGCAAGGATGCTGGAATGGGTTACCATGCCCTCCTCCACAGGATCTTCCTGACTCAGGGATCGAACCCATGTTGCTTTCGTCTCCTGCATTGTCAGGCAGGTTCTTTACCATTAGTGCCACCCTGGGAAGCCTGATTGAATACTTGACATTAGTCAAAAAGTGCAAAATTTCTCCACAGGGATTAGGGTCCAATAGGGTTTCTGATTAAAAAATTCATGTATTTTGACATGAATTTTTGAATTCATGTCTATCAGCAAGTTAAAAGTATGTCATTCAGACATTTTTTTTTNTGACTCTTTGCAACCCCATCAACTGTAGCCTACCAGGCTCCTCTGTCCATGGGATTCTCCAGGCAAGGATGCTGGAATGGGTTACCATGCCCTCCTCCACAGGATCTTCCTGACTCAGGGATCGAACCCATGTTGCTTTCGTCTCCTGCATTGTCAGGCAGGTTCTTTACCATTAGTGCCACCCTGGGAAGCCTGATTGAATACTTGACATTAGTCAAAAAGTGCAAAATTTCTCCACAGGGATTAGGGTCCAATAGGGTTTCTGATTAAAAAATTCATGTATTTTGACATGAATTTTTGAATTCATGTCTATCAGCAAGTTAAAAGTATGTCATTCAGACATTTTTTTTTGCATATTTTTGAATTTTTTGCACTTTTGTATTCTCTGGTTAGGATTGAGGTTAAGCATTTTTCATTTGTATAAAGATTAATTGTATTTATTTTTCCTATAAAGAGTCCATTTTACACTGAACATAAACTGAACATTTTTTCATTGTTCTTTTTCTTATTGATTTCTAGAAGCTTTTATATGTTCTAGGGAAATTAGCCTATCATTTCTGATATGAGTTACAGAAATTTTTTCCCCATTGTATTGTATTGTCAACTTTGCTCATATTATTTAATGAAGAATTTAATTTGATTTTCAGGTATCAAATCTATTAGTCTTTTCTATGGCTTCTCAATTTTAGGAATAGTTGAAAGGACCTTCTCCAAAATCTGAAGTCAAAGATTCCATTTTTCTTCTAATAACATTATGATTTTAATATCTTAACATTTGCTCTACTTAGAACTTGTCCTAGTGTATGATGGAAAATATGATTCCATCTTTATTTTTTCCAAATGCATCTTTCATGAAACAACACATCTTTGACCCACTGATTTGAGATACATTAGATCATTCCCATATTTTTGGGTCTGTTTCTTGACTTTCTGTTTCATTCGTCAGTCTCACTAGAAATATTCCAGTGCTATGCCCTTCCCCTTATCAGGACTTTATATATTTGCATATGTTTGTGTTAATCTCCCTTCATAACTTCATCCAAAGTATTTCTGAATATTCTAGGTTTCTTCACATAAAGTTTAGAATCAGTAACTAGAGAAGCACACAGGACCCAAAGCAGGCTATTTAAAGGTAGGATAAAAGATGAAATCCCTAGGAATAAACTTAGGAAATGCACAAGACCAGTATGAAGAAAACTTTAGAGTACTCCTGAAGTACACAAATGAATATTTGAGAAATTAGAACAAAACTACCCTCGGATAGAAATGGTATTATAATGATATTATAAAGATGTCAGTTTTTCCCTGAAGTAATTTGCAAATTTAATGTAATCCTAATAAAAATACCAACAGAATTTATTCTTGTGTATGTGTTGACTAGTACTGCTATAATGCTGAATCTATGCAGAGAAATAGTAATAAAATAAGGCAATCAATATTGCTTCAGTGGTTTGAATGAGAATAGTAATGTTCTATGATGACTTTCTTAGACTGAACTTTTAATGCTTTATTATTTAAGCTTTGTTCTAAGAAAAATTAAAAATGTTCTTATATTAAGGAGATGCATGCTAATTCTACTAGTATCTCTCAGAGTAGTGCATATGTGCTCTATCTGTTCAGTCATGCTGGATTTTTTGGACTTGTAGCCTACCAGGCTGCTCTGTCTGCGGGATTCTTCAATCAAGAATACTAGAGTGGGTTGCCATGTCCTCCTCCAGGGGATCTTCCCGACCCAGGGATCAAATTCGTGTCTCTTACTTCTACTTCATTATCTGGCTGGTTCTTTACCACTAGCACCTGGAAAGCCCTTTAGAGTACTGATTGAATATAAATGTCTCACTTTTCAGTTTTATTTTCACATTGTCTCAAAAATTGGATAGAATTTGCCAAATGACTAAGTCATCTGTGGAGAACAAAAACTCATCAAAGACATAAGACAAAATAACTTGTTCTGATGTACAGTATATCCCTATAATACAGTGCTACCTAAAAAAAAGTCCATGTACAACATGTTATAGATCTATTTCCCATCTTACCAATTTCTTATTGAAATTTGCTTGCAGAGAAAATGGGAAATTGCTCCTATACAGAAGAGCTAATTACTTCATTTTCATATAAAGTAACATATCACCAACCTAGATAGCATATTAAAAAGCAGAGACATTACTTTGCCAACAAAGGTCCGTCTAGTCAAGGTTTTTCCATTGGTCATGTATCGACGTGAAAGTTGAACTGTGAAGAAAGCTGAGCACTGAAGAATTGATGCTTTTGAACTGTGGTGTTGGAGAAGACTCTCGAGGGTCCCTTGGACTGCACAGAGATCCATCCCAAAGGAGATCAGTCCTGGGTGTTCATTGGAAGGACTGATGCTGAAGCTGAAACTCCAATACTTTGGCCACCTCATGCAAACAGTTGACTCATTGGAAAGGACTCTGATGCTTTGAGGGGCAGGAGGAGAAGGGAACGACAAAGGATGAAATGGCTGGATGACATCACTGACTCGATGGACATGAGTTTGGGTGAACTCCGGGAGTTGGTGATGGACAGGGAGGCCTGGCGTGCTGCAGTTCATGGGGTCGCAAAGAGTCAGACACAACTGAGCAATGGGACTGAACTGAACATACCAAAATTTTGATGTACAACCTAGCTTGGGGAGTGAACATTTGATGGGTCACTGTTTTAGGTGAAAATAGTAGTCAAAGATCAAGTAAGATGCTTCATGCTTGTTCCCATATTAATTCATGTGCTTAGTGTGTCCCTAGTTGCTCAGTCATGTCTGACTCTTTGTGACCCCATAGACTGCAGCCAGCCAGGCTCCTCTGTTCATGGAGATTCTCCTGGCAAGAATACTGGAATAGGTTGCCATACCCTCCTGCAGGGGATCTTCCCAACCCAGGTATCAAACCCAGTTCTCCCACATTGTGGATTCTTTACCAGCTGAGCAACCAGGGAATTCCATATTAATGCATCAGTTCAGTTCAGGTCAGTTGCTCAGTCATGTCCGACTCTTTGAGACCCCATAAAGTACAGCACGCCAGGCCTCCCTGTCCATCACCAACTTCTGGAGTTCACTCAAACTCAGCGTCCATCGAGTCGGTGATACCATCCAGCCATCTCATCCTCTGTCATTCCCTTTTCCTCCTGCCCCCAATCCCTCCCAGCATCAGAGTCTTTTCCCATGAGTCAACTCTTCGCATGAGGTGGCCAAAGTATTGGAGTTCATTACCTTTAATAAAACAATAAAGCAAAAGATTCATACTCCAACAAACGACAGAAGAACTTTAACAAGCCTCTTTTAATTGTTACTCAAGATAACATCAGTTTATCTTAATTGATATTAAGGTTGATACATAATTTCCTTTTTCCTGCCCTGACTTTTTAGCATCTGCTGGTAAACTCAAAGTTGCTTCAAGTTTCTCTTTTTACCCATGTTAAATGGAATGGATAAAGAAGTTGGTTTAGTCAGTTTCTAAGAACACAGCATGGTCACTGCTTTTCCCTCACCTAGTTAAGTGGGCCTCCCACTCTAAAGTATTAAGATGATTGACAGTGGTCCAATTACAGCTTTTATTTTCTCAATTAGTATTCTGAAAGGAGATTCCTTACTAGGAGTAGCAAGGATGCAAACATTCTCATGAGGAAGAGCAAAATGTTAAGACAAAAGTAAGTCTCACTTTTCTTCACTTCTTTTATTGTATGCATGCTAATGTACCCTTGTATTAACATATTCTTATTGTGACATGTTCAATTCCTTTTATGCACTGATGAAAGAAGCATCAGTTCAGTTCAGTTCAGTCATTCAGTCGTGTCCAACTCTTTGCGACCCCATGAATCGCAGCACGCCAGGCCTCCCTGTCCATCACCAACTCCCGGAATTCACCCAGACTCATGTGCATTGAGTTGGTGATGCCAACCAGCCATCTCATCCTCTGTCATCCCCTTCTCCTCCTTCCCCCAATCCCTCCTAGCATCAGAGTCTTTTCCAATGAGTCAACTCTGCATGAGGTGGCCAAAGTATTGGAGTTTCAGCTTCAGCATCAGTCCTTCCAATGAACACTCAGGACTGATCTCCTTTAGGATGTACTGGTTGGATCTCCTTGCAGTCCAAGGGACTCTCAAGAGTCTTCTCCAACACCACAGTTCAAAAGCATTAATTCTTCGCCACTCAGCTTTCTTCACAGTCCAACTCACATCCATACATGACTACTGGAAAAACCATAACCTTGACTAGATGGACCTTTGTTGGCAAAGTAATGTCTCTGCTTTTTAATATGCTATCTAGCTTGGGTATAACTTTCCTTCCAAGGAGTAAGCGTCTTTTGGTTTCATGGCTGCAAAGAAGCATAGACAACTGATAATTTACCAAACTGCCACTTCTCCCAAGCCATTCAGCAGAGATTGTCAAAGGGTTCCCTGATACCACTGCTCTTTGGAATACAAGGAAACCGCTTTATAGTTTTAGCATAGACTTAAAGAAACAGACAGTCAAGGCTGCAGGATGAAAATACCAAATGCTATTAACATTTCAGCTATTCGTATATCACTGTTTGGATTTTATATTAATTCTCAGATACACAAGTTATTTCTTGGAAGAGAGTATAGTAGGGAAACCAAATCGTTCTAAAATTCACCTGATATAACAAAAATGTGAGACTATGGAAGATAAATTTTCAGAATAATGTGAAACAAGATTATACCAATCACACAATGAAATATGAACTTACCATTTCACTTAACTATGAATCCACATTCTTCTACCTTCCTGGATTATTCCGATCAAGTCTCAGTATATATAATCTTAAATAAAAATAAACTTTTTAAATTCTTCATTTCTCTCTAGCTATAGTTCCATATTTCACTACTCTTTTTTTATAGCTAAACTTCTGGAAAGTTTGTTTATACTTCCTTATTTCTTCATATTCTTTCTATCCTTAATAAACTTCAATCTTAACCCTTTCCCAGAACTCCATTTTGAGAATTATGATTTTGCCAGAACATTTAACCTATAGGATGTATTCTTTAATGCCCCATAATCCTAGACCTCTGGGCATTCTGCATACTTGATTTCTCCTTCCACTTATAGCTGTCTCCTCTGTTGCCCTGGTCCCCTATTTACCTCTGAACTCTCTGTCTTCCTTCTCCAAATCAGCTGTTGACAGCTCTTTTTTTTTTTTTTTTTTCCATATTTCACTACTCTTTTTTTATAGCTAAACTTCTGGAAAGTTTGTTTATACTTCCTTATTTCTTCATATTCTTTCTATCCTTAATAAACTTCAATCTTAACCCTTTCCCAGAACTCCATTTTGAGAATTATGATTTTGCCAGAACATTTAACCTATAGGATGTATTCTTTAATGCCCCATAATCCTAGACCTCTGGGCATTCTGCATACTTGATTTCTCCTTCCACTTATAGCTGTCTCCTCTGTTGCCCTGGTCCCCTATTTACCTCTGAACTCTCTGTCTTCCTTCTCCAAATCAGCTGTTGACAGCTCTTTTTTTTTTTTTTTAAACTTGTGTTTTAAATGTTACAATGACCTGGCACAGTAGATAGAAGGTCTTACACATCCACCGTGTCATTCTCATCGGAGACCCTCTCCCAGCCCTGCCAGGCTGTGTTCACACTGGCATCTCTTCACCCATCTTCTCTTTGTGTGAGAGTCTCACGCAGACGCCTCTCCTCCGTGCACGTCACCAGTGTCTCCTCTTACCCATCACATCTCGCTGAAAGTGAGTGCCTGAATCCACTTTTCTTTGAAAGTAAGAACTTCCTTTTATTTTTTTTAACAATCACAACAGCTTACTTATGTGTTTAATAAAATTTCACACAATTTGGAATTATCTGTTGTTTACATACTTGGTTATTAACCATCTATTTCGAAAGTTCCCTAAGGGACAGGGACAGTAATTTATGTGTTTCGATTTTATGATCACTTCATGCATGGCTTCTTGTATACTGCTTGACCATGGTAAAGTCTTGGTGCTTAACAGAATGAAAGGGCATACTGTAGCCAAGAAATTAAAAGATGGTTGCTCCTTGAAAAAAGTTATGACAAACCTAGAGAGTATATTAAAGAGGAGAAACATCATTTTTCCAACAAAGATCCGTATAGTCAACGCTATGCTTTTTCCAAATATACATGTACAAATGTGAGAGTTGGACCATAAAGAAGACTGAGTGGTGAAGAATTGATGCTTTCGAACTGTGGTTTTGGTGGAGACTCTAGAGAGTCCCTTAGTCTGGCAGGAGATGCAACCAGTCAATCTAAAGGAAATCAATCCTAAAATTTCTTTAGAAGGACTGATAGTGAAGCTGAAGCTCCAGTACTTTGGCCAGCTGATGTGAACAGCTGACTCATTGGAAAAGACTCTGATGCTGGAAAGATTGAAGCAGGAGGAGAAGGGGATCACAGAGGATGAAATGATTGGATGGCATCACCAACTCAATGGACATGAGGTTGAGCAAACTCTGGGAGATGGCGAAGGACAGGGAAGCCTGGCATGCTGCAGTCCATGGGGTTGCAAAGAGTTAGAAGTGACTGAGCAACTGAACAACAGCAGCAACAAGGAGAATAATAGACCATAGACTCCTCAGAACCTGTTACCTGTAAGGAGGTATTATATAATAACTTAACATTAATTAATGGATGTGAGGCAGTAACAATTGGACATAAAGTCACTTCAAACAATTCTTTATTGTAATACATACTTCAAAAGACTTAACCATTAAGCTGGTTTCCTCAGTGGCTCAGCGGTAAAGAATCTGCCTACAATTCAGAGAATGCGGGAAGATCCCCTGGAGAAGGAAATAGCAAAACACTCCTTTATTCTTGCCTGAGAAATTCAATGGACATGTAGCATGGCAGGCTACAGTACATGAGGTTTGCAAGGAGTTGGACACGACTTACTGACTAAACAACAACAGTGAAATTCCAAACAATAGAATATATAATAATGCAAAATAAAAAGTAAGTATAGATCAGGGGCAGCGGCTGTGCTTTGCTGGAGCAGCCATGAAGTGATACCCTGTGTCCAAGGTAAGAGAAACCCAAGTAAGATGGTAAGTGCTGAGAAAGGGCATCAGAGGGCAGACAGACTGAAACCACAATCACAGACAACTAGCCAATCTGATCACACTGACCACAGCTTGTCTAACTCAGTGAAACTAAGCCATGCCATGTGGGGCCACCCAAGATGGATGGGTCATGGTGGAGAAGTCTGACAGAATGTGGCCCACTGGAGAAGGGAATGGCAAACCACTTCAATATTCTTGCCTTGAGAAGCCCGTGAACAGTATGAAAAGGCAAAAAGAAAGGACACTGCAAGATGAACTCCCCAAGTCAGTAGGTGCCCAATGTGCTACTGGAGATCAGTGGGGAAATATCTCCCAGAAAGAATGAAGGGATGGAGCCAATGTAAAAACAACACCCAGTTGTGGATGACCTGGTAATAGAAGCAAGGTCCAGTGCTGTAAAGAGCAATATCGCATAGGAACCTGGAATGTTAGTTCCATGATTCAAGGCAAATTGGAAGTGGTCAAACAGGAGATGGCAAGAGTGAATGTCGACATCCTGGGAATCAGCAAATTAAATCGACTGGAATGGGTGAATTTAACTTAGATGACCATTATATCTACTACTGTGGTGGCTCAGATGGTAAAGCATCTGCCTGCAATATGAGAGACCCAGGTTCGATCCCTGGGTTGGGAAGATCTCCTGGAGAAGGAAATGACAACACACTCCAGTATTCCTGCCTGGAGAATCCCAGGGATGGAGGAGCCTGGTAGGCTACCGTCCATGGGGTCACAAAGAGTCGGACACGACTGAGCAACTTCACTGTGGGCAAGAATCCCTGAGAAGAAACAGAGTAGCCATCATGGTCAACAAAAGAGTCTGAAATGGAGCACTTGGATGCAATCTCAAAAATGACAGGATGATCTCTGTTCATTTCCAAGGCAAACCATTCAGTATCATGGTAATTCTATGCCCTGACCATTAACACTGAAGAAGCTGAAGTTGAACGGTTCTATGAAGACATACAAAACCTTTTAGAACTAACACCCAGAAAAGATGTCCTTTTCACTGTAAGGGAACTGGAATGCAAATGTAGGAAGTCAAGAAACACCTGGAGTAATAGGCAAATTTGGCCTTGGGTTGCAGAATGCAGTGGTAATTCTATGCCCTGACCATTAACACTGAAGAAGCTGAAGTTGAACGGTTCTATGAAGACATACAAAACCTTTTAGAACTAACACCCAGAAAAGATGTCCTTTTCACTGTAAGGGAACTGGAATGCAAATGTAGGAAGTCAAGAAACACCTGGAGTAATAGGCAAATTTGGCCTTGGGTTGCAGAATGCAGCATGGCAAAAGCTAATAGAGTTTTGCCAAAAGAATACACTGGTCATAGAAAACACCCTCTTCCAACAACGCAAGAGAAGACTACACATGAAAATCATCAGATGATCAACACCAAAATCAGATTGATTATATTCTTTGCAGGCAAAGATGGAGAAGCTCTATACAGTCAGAAAAAAAAAAAAAAAANGAGTTCCAGAGAAACATCTGTTTCTGCTTTATTGACTATGCCAAAGCCTTTGTGTGGATCACAATAAACTGTGGAAAATTTTGAAAGAGATGGGAATACCAGACCACCTGACCTGCCTCTTGAGAAACCTGTGTACAGGTCAGGAAGCAACAGTTAGAACTGGGCAAGGAACAACAGACTGGTTCCAAATTGGAAAAGGAGTACCTCAAGGCAGTATATTGTCACTCTGCTTATTTAACTTCTGTGCAGAGTACATCATGAGAAACGCTTGCCTGGAGGAAGCACAAGCTGGCATCAAGATTGCCAGGAGAAATATCAATAACCTCAGATATGCAGGTGACACCACCCTTATAGCAGAAAGTAAAGAGGAACTAAAAAGCCTCTTGATGAAATGAAAGAGGAAAGTGAAAAAGTTGGCTTAAAGCTTAACATTCAGAAAACTAAGATCATGGAATCTGGTCCCATCTCTTCATGGCATATAGATGGGGAAACAGTGGAAGCAATGTCTGACTTTATTTTGGGGGGCTCCAAAATCACTGCAGATGGTGATTGCAGCCATGAAATTAAAGACGTTTACTCCTTGGAAGGAAAGTTATGACCAATCTAGAGAACATATTAAAAAGCAGAGACATTGTCCACCAAAGTCCGTCTAGACAAGGCTATGGTTTTTCCAGTAGTCATATGGTTGTGAGAGTTGGACTATAAAGAAAGCTGAACACTGAAAATTTGGTGCTTTTGAACTGTGGTGTTAGAGAAGACTTGTGAGTCCCTTGAACTGCTAGGAGATCCAACCAGTCCATCCTCAAAGAAATCAGTCCTGGGTGTTCATTGGAAGGACTGATGTTGAAGCTAAAACTCCACTGTTTTGGCCACCTGATGCACGGAGCTGACTCTTTTGAAAAGATACTCATGTTGGGAAAGAATGGAGGCAGGAGGAGAAGGGGACGCCAGAAAATGAGATGGTTAGATGACATCACTAACTCAATGGACACCAGTTTGGGTGGGCTCCTGGTGTTGCTGATGGACAGAGAGGCCTGGCATGCTGCGGTTCATGGGGTTGCAAAGAGTTGGACATGAATGAGCAACTGAATTGACTGAACTGATTGATAGATTGTTGGACAATAATTTACTACAACTTTGGAAAATAAATCGTTTTCATCCACCAAAGTCATACATTTCATACCCTACAAACTGGCAGTTTCATCCCTAGGCATGTATATGGAGATTCTTGACTTATAAGCACAAGGAATCAGACATTTACAGCAGCATTGTCTTTGTGTGGGAAGAAAACATTAGAACATCATGTCTCCAAGACCAAAATAGGTATGTTGTAAATTGTGATATGTTGATATGCTAGGATTCTGTGCCTCACTGAATTAGAACTATGACTCTATATAGATATATCTTAGAGATTTAATGATAAAGAAGACGGTTACCACAGAATATATAGCATGGTGCCATTTAGCATTGATTTAAAATTGATGCTTTCAAATTGTGTTGCTGGAGAAGACTCTTGAGAGTCCAACAGTAACACCTTTTGGCATAAATTTTAAAAATCTGCCAAAAACTTGTTATTTGGGATGAATGCATGTATGACAAAGGTATTAAGAGATGTGCTGCAACTATAAGCACTACTGCCAGGGTCCAGCCCCCACAGGATCCAGGGGAACCCTCAGGAGAAACGGCATCGGCGAGGAAAATGATTTAGAGAGAGAAAGAAAGAATGCTGCAGATAAGAAAACAGAGGAGAGAAAGAGGCTGATATTCCTTAGTTTACACAGAAAGTCAATAAAGCCCCAAGACAAGGAGCTTGCTCTGTTCACAGAGTCTGCAGGTGCCCTCCTGGTCTCCCGAGGGAGTGAAGATGCAGAACGCCTTCCCGTTCAGGTCTTAGAAACCCAGGCAGATAAGTGAATGCAGAGAGCCTCTATGCTCCAAGGGATCAGCCTAAAAAAGAGAGTAAGAGAGAAAGAAAGAAAAAAAGAAAGACACGGGGTGACCAAGCTTCGGTGAGTGAGGCCTGTAACTTATTTTCAAAAGGGACTTTTATACCTTGACTTGTACATAGAGGGAAATGAAAGATGCAAGGTCATGCAGAATCAGCCCAAACACTCCAGCAGTTTTGCCCTTATCGAAGCCAGGATTTTTTCTGCATACCTTTCCCACAAATGATGTTGTGTACATTATCTTCTGGCCTTTGAGGCCTGTGAACATTTTATGACCCTCTTTTGATAAAGGCTGCTCAACCAGAAAACTTATTTTCCCTTGAAGTGTTTTTTCTTTATATTTCTAACCTATGTCAGCCTCAGAAAGTATTAAACAGGGTTACATTTCTCATGGAGCAAAGGTGCAGTGAGTTACAAGAGAGAACCAATTATCTCAAAGGTCTGATGTGGTTAATTTCAAGGCTACACTTGTTTCTCTTACATTCCAACTATCTTAACTAATGCACTCCCAGGTGCACAGTGGATAAGAGATATGGGAACTCAGCAACAAGCATTGGCCCAGTAATGAAATCCTACACCAGCACTACTCTAATAACTTTTAACTGTTTGAAAGGCTCTATGTTTTAGGCTTCCTGTGCCGCTGACAGTTGGGAGGTTGTGAATAATCACTGCATAGCTGAAAGAGTCTAGATAAACCTGCCAAGCAAGCTAGAATGCTAACAGGGGGTTTGATTTGAAATATTCCTCTCATGTCCAGGAGACTTATTAGCTAGAGCCATAAGTTTTATTTTCTCCAGAGAAAGGTGGTCGGGGATAGCCCCGTGTTAATGTCAGAAGAGTTGGTGAAAGGCACAAAATAGTAAGACAGACAGATTCTGGTTTGGAGGTGGATGGTCGAGCAGGTCCAGGGAGCCCCTCGAATCCTGATCCGCCTTTGCCTGTCAGGTCTCCACATCGCCTTTGTCATGGGTGGGATCTCCCATGGTGGTTTCCAGCACACTACATTCAGAGTAATGGTTATGTCTGGAGGGTAGAGAAAAAACAAGTGCAGTGAGAGAATGGATGCAAGGGCTGCACAAGTATTGATCATGTTTTATTTCAAAAGGCAGGTAGTGAGTGTACAAGTTTTAACTGTATTACTCTTTAAACAGTTTAATTGTCTATGGTTGAAATATTTTTTTTAATTAAGGGCTAAAAATAATGTAGATATAATGCTACAAGGATAATATGAATTACACGAAAATATGCAAATTGCTAAAAATTGTAAACACTGATACCCATGCAATTAGGTGAGCAAATAATTGCACAAAAATTTCACAAGAAGACTAAACAAATGAAAAGATGCTCAAGCTCAATAATAAGCAAAGAAATATGAGCCTCAATATTCAAATATCTGTAAACACTGAAGTATCTTCTGCTGCCATCACATACTCAATCTTTGCATCTAATAATTTATTTCTGAGACCCTGTTCTCTGAAAGTCATCACTAACTTCTGACAATTATTCTCTTTGAATTATGGAATTACAGGTCTTTTTCTTTGTATTTTCCATAATTCTTTTAAAATATTACCACTTTTAATATTTTAAAAAATTAAGTGGTGTGCTAATGCCTGTTGATAGTATACTTATAAATCAGCAACATTCCCTGGCTGCTATTGCTTTCTAACCCATTAAGGGATTTCCAGAAATACATGATATGCAGATGATACCACCCTTATGGCAGAAAACGAAGAACTAAAGAGTGCTGATGAAAGTGAAAGAGGAGAGTGCAAAAGTTGGCTTAAAACTCAACATTCAAAAAACTAAGATCATGGCATCTGGTCCCATCTCTTCATGGCATATAGATGGGGAAACAGTGGAAACAGTGAGAAACTATTTTCTTGGTCTCCAAAATCACTACACATGGTGACTGCAGCCATGAAATTAAAAGATGCTTGTTCCTTGGAAGAAAAGCTATGACCAATATAGACAGCATATTAAAAAGCAGAGATATTATTTTGCTGATAAAGGTCTGTCTAGTCAAAGCTATGGCTTTTCCAGTAGTCATGTATGGATGTGAGTTGGACTATAAAGAAAGCTGAGTGCCCAAAAAATTAATCCTTTTGAATTCTGTTGGAGAAAACTCTTGAGAGTCCCTTGGACTGAAAGGAAATCAAATCAGCCAATCCTAAAGGGAATCAGTCCTGAATATTCATTGGAAAGACAGATGCTTAATCTGAAGCTCCACTCCTGATGTGAAGGACTGACTTATTGGAAACGACCTTCACTATGAGAAAGATAGAAGGCAGGAGAAGAAGGGGATGACAGAGGATGAGATGGTTGGATGGTATCACCGACTGGATGGACATGAATTTGAGCAAGGTCCAGAAGTTGGTGATAGAGAGGGAAGACTAGCATGGGGTTGTGAAAAAATCAGACATGAATAAGCAACTAAACTAAACTGAACTGAACTGAGAAAAACATCTACTTCTGTTTCATTGACTCATAAATCCTTTGACTGTGTGGATCACTACAAACTGTGGAAAATTCTTCAAGGGATGGGAATACCAGATCACCTTACCTGTCTCCTGAGAAATCTGTATGCAGATCAAGAAGCAACAGTTAGAACCAGACATGGAACAACGGACTCAAAATTGGGAAGGGAGTACATCAAGGTTATATATTGTCACCCACATATTGTATTTCTATGCAGAGGACATCATGCGAAATGCCAGGCTGGATGACTCACAAGCTGGAATCAGGATTACTGGGAGAAACATCAACAACCTTAGATATGCAGATGATACACTCTAATGGCAGAAAACAAAGAGGAACTAAAGAGTCTCTTGATGAGGGTGAAAGAGGAGAGTGAAAAGGCTGGCTTAAAACTCAACATTCAAAAAACTAAAATCATGGAATGTGGTCCCATCACTTCATGGCAAACAGATGGGGAGAAAGTGGAACCAGTGCCAGATTTTGTTTTCATGGGCTTCAAAGTCACTGAATAGTGACTGCAATCATGAAATTAAAAGATGCTTGCTCCTTGGAAGAAAACCAATGGCAAACCTAGACAGCATATTAACAAACGGAGACATCACTTTGCCAACCAAGGTCCAAATAGTCAAAGCTATGATTTTTCCAGTAGTCATGTATGGATGTGAGAGTTGTACCATAAAAAAGACTGAGCACTGAGCAATGATGCTTTCAAATTGTGGTGCTGGAGAAGACTTCAGAGTCCCTTGAACAGCAAGAAGATCAAATCCTAAAGGAAATCATCCCTGAATATTTATTAGAAGGATTGATGCTGAAGCTGAAGCTCCAGTACTTTGACTACCTGATTCAAAGAGCCAGTTCATTGGAAAAGACCCTGATGCTGGGAAAGATTGAGGGCAAGGAAAGAAGAGGGCATCAGAGGATGAGATGGTTAGATAGCATCACCAACTCAATGGACGTGAGTTTGAGCACACTCCAGAAGATACTGACAGACAGGGAAACCTGGCATGCTGCAGTTCATGGGGTTAAAAAGAATCAGATACGACTTGACAAAGCTAACAAATGACATTAAAATACCTTATAATGATTTTTTTTCTTCAGCAAGAAACTTGATTTTAAAATAATGGTCATATTTGTATATAAATTTATAGTGTTTTTTTTTTTTGTTCTCTCTTTAGGAAAAAAAAGAAAGGAAGGAAAGAATTGAACGAAAACAAAAGAAACGCCATCCCTTTCTTGAAAATGAGGCACTTCCTCCATGGAGCCCTCCAAGTAGAATTGTGTTCTCAAAAGTGTTTTGATAATTCTGAAAACTATGATCATGGCTTCTGGTCCCATCACTTCATGGCAAACAGATGGGGAAACGATGGAAACAGTGACAGACTTTACTTTTGGGGGCTCCAAAATCACTGCAGATGGTGACTGCAGCCACGAAATTAAAAGACACTTGCTCCTTGAAAGAAAAGCTATGACCAACCTAGATAGCATAAGTAGAGACATTACTTTGTCAACAAAGGTCTGTCTAGTCTAAGTTATGGTTTTCCCAGTAGTCATGTATGGATGTGAGAGTCAGACTATAAAGAAAGCTGAGCATCAAAGAATTGCTTTTGAACTGTGGTATTGGAGAAGACTCTTGAGAGTCCCTTGGACAGCAAGGAGATCAAACCAGTCAATCCTAAAGGAAATCAGTCCTGAATATTCATTGGAAGGACTGATGCTGAAGCTGAAGCTCCAATACTTTGGCCACCTGATGNGTGAGAGTCAGACTATAAAGAAAGCTGAGCATCAAAGAATTGCTTTTGAACTGTGGTATTGGAGAAGACTCTTGAGAGTCCCTTGGACAGCAAGGAGATCCAACCAGTCCATCCTAAAGGAAATCAGTCCTGAATATTCATTGGAAGGACTGATGATGACACTGAAACTCCAATACTTTGGCCACCTGATGCAAAAAACTGACTTATTTGAAAAGACCTAGATGCTTGGAAAGATGGAAGGCAGGAGGAGAAAGGGACCACAGAGGATGAGATGGTTGGATGGCATCACCAACTCAATGGACATAAGTTTGAGTGAACTCCAGGAGTTGGTGATGGACAAACAGGCCTGGCCTGCTGCAGTCCATGAGGTGGCCAAGAGTCAGAGACTCTGACTGAGTAACTGAACTGAACTGATTCTTGCCTTATTTAGTTATTTATCAGTTCAACGATTTTAGCCAAACTAACTTAAAACTATTCATTCAGTTATTTATTGTTAGAAGAGTCTGTTTTAATTAATGCTGATCATTTCTGCTGATAATGAAAAAGATTCTTTGGAGTTTAATCAGTAAAAGCAGTGAAGGTATTTTTATCTCTAGATGTGTGTGTGCTCGCATGCTCAGTCGCATCTGACTGACCTTTTGCAACCCCATGGGCTGTATCCCACCAGGTTCCTCTGTCCATGGGATTTTCCAGGCAAGAGTACTAGAGTGGGTTGTCATTTCCTTCTCTAGGGGATCTTCCTGACCCAGGAATCAAACCCACGTCTCTTGTGTCTCCTGTATTGGCAGGCAGATTACTACTGTGCTATCTGGTAAATTGCCAAAAATGAAGAGCTAATAATCAGATTGCTTTTAACCATTGAAATATATAACCCTTTATCATGTCCTGATAATTCTTACAATCTGACGATCCATGATGACTTGCACTAACCTGTGCATGTTATTTAAGTGTGTTTATTCCCCAATATCAAAAGAAAATCATCTAGTACCTTAATCATAGAAATAATTAAACTTCTGAATCATTGACTGCACATCTAGATTCAGGTTTTAAAATGAATGATTACCACGAAGTGTACATATACTATTTCTTATAAAACTAACCTTTAGCTCAAAGTAGTTGCATTTTTACTGTACAACTTAGAATTTTGATCAGCTGAGGCAGTAGTTCAGTAGAATCATTCAAATCATCGAGGAATTTTATTTAAGAATGTTGCCTTATGTTTTAATATGAGGTACTTTATCTGTTCCTGCTAAAATGACAATCATAGGTACTTTATAATGAGTAGACCGCTAAAATATATCTTCCTAAATTTTATCTCACTTTATCATTTCATTGATATCAAAAGATGTCCATTTCATGATAGTGTTATACATTAGTTATGGAAATTTCACAGGAGTCCAGGGTCATTATAACTATTATTTTCTAGACTAAAGCCATAAAAATGATAGACAATTTTTGTCCTCTTAGTTAATCCAGTCATATAACTTAAATTTAGAAGAAATTATGAAAAGATAATTTGTAGAAAATATCCAAAGAATGTATTTTTTTTTAATCTCTGCATGTCCTCATTAATCAGACTCATATTGTCATCTAGTTTATCACAGACCAAGTGTATGCTCTGAGTTGAAATGCTGCTTTAACCAGTGAAGCAATGCAGTAGTAGATGAGAGTAAAGTTACTGTTTATTAAGCATCTGTTGTATACTCTCTACTAGATCTTTACAAGTATTATTTTTTTGTCTTTACAACAGCTATTCAGAGTGTGTTATTATCTTCATTTTGCAGATAAAAGTACTAAGAGAGAAATCAAACAAAAATGAAAAAAGGAACTCATAATATTTAAGGAGTTAGTTCAAATGCCCATGTCTATTAATTGACTGTCAGAATACCCAGTGGGTTATGAAACTTAGACTTTGAGACAGTCAGTCAGGAGGTTTCACACTCTGAGGATTAGCCTGCTTGCTGCAGTGGATGTGCAAAGTAGGAAAAATGTCATGGATATCTCTGTAAGATCACATCAGTGCTACAGATTTTAAAAAATCATAAATAAAACAATAGATTAAATATTTATTGTATTGAATTAGCTATTTAGAGCTTAAAAGATATTTGCAAATTCCATGGAGGTAAAGAAAAATAGAAAAAAGTACATCTACTTTTATTGCTGAGATCGTCACTATGTGTGTGATAGATTTCACATCAAATATCTTCTTCAGCATCCTGACCATTTTCTTCTATTTATCATGCTTAGTGATTAACTGTTATCACATCATAGTTAATTAACAAAGCATAAGGAAAGGCTTAATAAGTGTTGATTGTTTTCATTTACTTCTTATGCTGAGCCATGTGTTTCCCCATCTCATGTTTGTGACAAGATTAACATGGATGGGGCTGATAATGTTAAGTTAACATTCCACGTGACTGATGTACAAGAATAAATCTCTGCTTCCCTGGACAGTCTAGTTGTAGCACTCAAAATAAAATATGGAGGTGACCTGCATTTGGGACCTTCTAAAAAGAAATCTAAATAGTAATTCCATAGCATTCTTATGAGGTAAATGAAAAGGGAACTTGAGGTGTTTTCAAAGACCCAACAAGTCATTTCCCTCAAATAGAATTTTCATCTTACTATGCTAAATAAAATATTATTTCCTGTTTACAGAAAGCTGTACTGATTGAATAGTCTAACAGAATGAAATAACCTCTTCTCCTGTAGCAGAAATAAAGCTGAGTTCTGAGAGCTGAGTGAATTTACTTTTTGAGGTCCAAAGAGATGAATCAAGCCTGATAATGTTCTCCTGAAGATGTTTATCTATTTAAGGCATATGATTTCCCTGTATTTATTTTAAAATGATCAGATATCAATATCATTAACATTTATTAAGTTTTCTTAAAATATATATATCAATAGTGTCCAATTCTTTGCAACCCTAGGAGCCTGCCAGAATCATCTGTCTGTGGTATTTTCCAGGCAAGAATACTGGAGTGAGTTGCCATTTCCTTCTCCTCCAGGAGATCTTCCTCACCCAGAGACTGAACTGGCTGTCTCCTGTCTCTCCTGCCTTGGCAGGTGGATTCTTTACCACTGCACCACCTGGGAGTATGAGGGAATATTAATTCAAATTAAAAACACTAAAATCCTACAAATTGTCAGATTACACTTCTAATTTTGTAAACTGTACTGAGTCCTTGAAAAATGCTGACACTTCAAAGTAAATAGCAATTTAATGAATATTTTAAAACGTTATTGAGAACAACTTCCCTAGAAATTTTAATGATAGTAAAAAATAAAATTTTATTCAGAACTGAAGTTTCATAATAACCAAGAAAACTGTGCTAAGTCACTTCAGTTGTGTCTGACTCTTTGCAACCCTATGACTGTAGCCCACCAGGCTCCTCTGTCCATGGGATTCCCCAGGCAAAAATACTGGAATGGGTTGCCATTTCCTTCTCTAGGGGATCTTCCTGACCCAGGGAGTTGAATCCAAGTCTCCTATGTCTCCTTCATTGGCAGGCAGGTTCTTTACCACTAGTGCCACCATTTTATTCAGAATCAAAGTTCATAATAACCAAGAAAATCCGTGTTACATAAATAAAAAGAAATGATATGGCATTTTAGATCAGGAAGAGGTTCTAATTTTACGTAAGAAAATAAGAACTAGGGCTTCACTGGCGGCTCATTGGTAAAGAATCAGCCTGCCAGGGGAGCAGACACAGGTTTGATCCCCATTCCAGGAAGATCCCACATGCCTCGGAATAATAAAACCTGTGCCCAACAACTCATGAGCCTGTGTTCTAGGGCCCTGGAGCCACAACTGCTGAGCCCATCTACTGCAACTGTGGACATCTGTGCAACCTAAAACCTGTGCTGTGCAACAGGAAAGGGCACTACAGTGAGAAGCCGAGGCACCACAGCTGAAGAGAGCAGCCCCACTCGCTGCAACTATTGACAGAGAAAGGTCCGTGAGGCAATGAAGACCCAGCACAGCCAGAAATAAATAAATAAAATTATAAAGAGAAAGTAAGAATTGTTCAGGGATAACAGTATTCCAGTGGTTTGTATTGCACCACATTTTGAAAATGTAAGTAGTTCATTTACTGTTTTAAATAGTATTGAAACTGATGTTTTTCACTGTTGCCAAAGCAGTAGCTGTTAGCTATGTGTCCAAAGTTTGGTACCATAGAGTGATACAACTATGCACCTGAAAGAGATTTTAATAATTTAATAAACCTGGTCCAAATTCTTGTTTCTAAGTTAAAGAAATTTATTTCCAAAGCCTTGCACTTGCCTGTTCTCACACAAAGGACCATAAGAAATCTAGAGTTACAACTCAGGTATCAGGTTTCCCAGCTGTAGATTGTCCACCATTCTACAGTTTTGATCATCTGCTATTATTATTGTCATTGATTTTTATACTCTCAGATATGTCCTTGCTCTTCCACAGCCTTCTCCATAACCTCAGATCAGAGCTGTTTGTGCACCTACATTCTCGTGGAAAATGTGGGGGAATACTGTAGTTTTTAAAATGCTGAATCATGGGCTAAGATACAGTAGAGAAAAAGAATTTTACAAAATAGGAGAAATTGATATTTCTCAAAATCGTTCCCAAGAATAAACTAGTGCAAAGAAACTCACTGTCCTGATTTAATTTTGATTCTGCTTTCAATAATGCTCGATTAAAAAATATTTAAACCCACATGCCTCCATTCTATGCAAAGCAAAGATACTATCAATTATCCTGCTTCCTGGATACATTGTCTACCAGAAATAAAGAATGCTATGTAACATTTAACTGGAGACTTCTCTGAATTCTTTTTATGTTAAAATTTCATGTTATTTGGTTATTTTGAAACATACGTATTACATGTAGTTGTATAATGTTGGCTTCAGTGAACTAAATTCTTCCTAAAGGATGTTTTAAGAATTATCTTAGGAGATGTGTTTAATGTCTGCTTTTTAGTAGCATAATTCATATGATGCATTAAAAGTGAATCATTCAACATGTATTTTATTGGGTGATATTTACTGAGTCCAAGTTTTATTTCATAATGATAGGAAATATTGTGTTAGTTTTATTTGTGGGCTAAAGGGCTAAAAATAAGACCTAGAACTGACTGTGACTCAGATCACCAGCTCCTTACTGCAAAATTCAGGCTTAAATTGAAGAAAACAGGGAAAAGCACTAGGCCATTCAGGTATGACCTAAATCAAATCCTTTCTGATTATACAGTGGAGGTGATGAATAGATTCAAAGAATTAGATCTGGTAGACAGAGTGCCTGAAGAGCTATCGGTGGACATTTATACCATGTGCAGGAGCCAGTGATCAAAACCATCCCAAAGAAAAATGCAAGAAGTCAAAGTGGTTCTCTGAGAAGGGTTTACAAATAATTGAGGAAAGAAGAGAAGCAAAAGGCAATGCCGAAAGAAAAAGATATGCATAACTGAATGCAGAGTTCCAGAAAATAGCAAGGGGAGATAAGAAGGCCTTCTTAAATAAACAATGCAAAGAAATAGAGGAAAAGAAAAGAATGGAAAGACTAGAGATCTATTCAAGAAAACTGGAAATAGAAAAGGAACATTTTATGCAAGGATAGGGGTCATAAAGGACAAATGGTAAATACCTAACAGAAGGAGAACAAATTAAGAGTTGGCAAGAATACAATGAGAACTATACAAGAAAGGTCCTAATGACCCGTGTAACCACTAAAACCAGACATCCTGGAGTGTGAAGTCAAGTCAGCTTTAGAAAGCATTACTATGAACAAAAAGCTATTGGAGGTGATGAAATTCCAGCTGAGCTATTTCGAATCCTAAAAGATGATTCTCTTAAAGTGCTGCACAAAATATCCCAACAAATTTGGAAAATTCAGCAGTGGCCACAGGATTGGACATAGTTTTCATTCCAATCCTAAAGAAAGGCAGTGCCAAAGGATGCTCAAACTACCAAGCAATTGTGCTAATTTTACATGCTAGGAAGGTTATGCTCAAAATCCTTCAACCTAGGCTTCATCAGTATATGAACTGAGAACATCCAGATGTACAAGCAGGGTTTTTGAAGAGGCAGAGGAACCAGCAGTAAAATTGCCAACATTCATTGGATCATGGAGAAAGCAAGGGACTTCCAGAAAACTATCTGATTCATTACTCTAAAGCCTTTGACTGCATAGAACACAACATATTGTGGAAAATTCTTAAAAGAGATTGAAGTACCAGACCACTTTTATCTAGCCTGAGAAACCTGTGTGCAGGTCTAGAAGCAACAGAACTGGACATGGAACAACTGACTGGTTCCAAGTTGGGAAAGGAAGGTGTCAAGGCTATACATTGTCACCCTGCTTATTTAACTTATATTCAGAGTACATCATGCAGAATGCTGGGCTGGATGGACCACAAGATGGAAATCAGGATTGCTGGGAAAAATATCAATAACCTCAGATCTACAGATAATGCCACTCTAATACCAGAAAGTGAAGAGGAACTAAAGCCTCTCTTGATGAAGATTCAGAGAGGAGAGTGAAAAAGCTGGCTTAAAACTCAATTTTCAAAAATTCAGGGAATTCAGAAATTCATTAGAAGGACCAATGCTGAATCTGAAGCTCCAGTATTTTGGCCACCTGGTTTGAAGTACTGACTCACCGGAAAAGACCCTGGGAAAGACTCAAGGCAAAAGCAGAAGGTGATGTCAGAGGATGAGATGGACTAGAGAGCATCACTGACTCAATGACCATATATTTTATCAAACTCAGGGAGATAGTGAAGCACAGATGAGCCTGGTGTGCTGCATGCAGCCCATGGGGTTGCAAGGCATCCTACATGACTTAGCAACTGAACAACAATAAGATGAAATAATCATGTGTGTCTGAAGCAACTAAGTCACTTCAGTCATGGTCAACTCTTTGCAACCCTATGGACTGTAGCCCACCTCCTCTGTCCACAGGAGTCTCCAGGTAGGAAGCTCTTCTGCAGGTGATCTTTCCAACCCAGGGATCGAACCCATTTCTCCTTGGCTCCTGCATTGCAGGCGGATTCTTTACCATTAAGCCACTGGGGAAGCCCCTGAAATAATCATATTTTTTGATAAAACTTTATTAAAAATGACTGAAATTTTAGACATAAAGCTTTTTATTACTTAAAACACTATAGAGATTACAAAGGTAATATAAGTACATAATTATTAGTTCAGTTCAGTTGCTCAGTCATGTCTCACTCTTTGTGACCCCATGAATCGCAACACACCAGGCAGGCCTCCCTGTCCATCACCAACTCCTGGAGTTTATTCAAACTCGTGTCCATTGAGTCTGTGGTGCCATCCAGCCATCTCATCCTCTGTCGTCCCCTTCTCTCCTTCTGCCCCAAATCCCTCCCAGCATCAGTCTTTTCCAATGGGTCAACTCTTCACATGAGGTGGCCAAAGTATTGGAGTTTCAGCTTCAGCATCAGTCCTTCCAATGAACACCCAGGACTGATCTTTAGGATGGACTGGTTGGATCTCCTAGCAGTCCAAGGGACTCTCAAGAGTCTTCTCCAACATCACAGTTCAAAAGCATCAATTCAGCGCTCAGCTTTCTTCACAGTCCAACTCACATTGATACATGACCACTGGAAAAACCATAGCCTTGACTAGACGGACCTTTGTTGGCAAAGTAATATCTCTGCTTTTTAACATGCTGTTCTAGTGTGGTCCTAACTTTCCTTCCAAGGAGTAAGCGTCTTCTAATTTCATGGCTGCAGTCACCATCTGCAGTGATTTTGGAGTCCAAAAAAATAAAGTTTGACACTGTTTCCACTGTTTCCCCATCTATTTCCCATGAAGTGATGTGACCAGATGCCATGATCTTCGTTTTCTGAATGTTGAGCTTTAGCCAACTTCTTCACTCTCCTCTTTCACTTTCATCAAAAGGCTCTTTAGTTCCTCTTCACCTTCTGCCATAACGGTGGTGTCATCTGCATATCTGAGGTTATTGATATTTCTCCTGGCAATCTTGATTCCAGCTTGTGCTTCTTCCAGCCCAGCATTTCTCATGATGTACTCTGCATACAAGTTAAATAAGCAGGGTGAAAATATACAGCCTTGACGTACTCCTTTTCCTATTTGGGACCAGTCTGTTGTTCCATGTCCAGTTCTAACTGTTGCTTCCTCTTCTGCATAAAGGTTTCTCAAGAGGCAGGTCAGGTGGTTTGGTATTCCCATCTCTTTCAGAATTTTCCACAGTTTATTGTGATCCACACACTCAAAGGCTTTGGCAAGTCAATAAAGCAGAAATAGATGTTTTTCTGGAACTCTCTTGCTTTTTCCATGATCCAGCAGATGTTGGCAATTTGATCTCTGGTTCCTCTGCCTTTTCTAAAACTAGCTTGAACATCCAGAAGTTCACGGTTCACGTATTGCTGAAGCCTGGCTTGGAGAATTTTGAGCATTACTAGCGTGTGAGATGAGTGCAATTACGTAACTATAAAATACACATAGCAAAAATCACCCACACTCCATTTCCCAAAGATAATCATAGTTAACATATTACATTTTCTTCCAGATTTTATTTTCTAAAGTATTTTCTCACATACATAAAATTAAGCCAAGAGTGAATAAGGTAGAGGTACAGTCCCTCTCTCTGTTTTTCTGTATTTCTCTCTCTACCATGCTGCTATATGTCTGTATACATGTGTGTGTATACATACATACATATATATATATATAGTGTATAAAATGCACATACATGAATATATTCACACTTACATGTTCTTATTCTTTAAAAATTATGTAAGTCTGCATATGTGGTAACCAGATTTTAAAATATCAGTATATCCAGCAGGTTATGGAACTTAGGATTTAAGACAGTTAATCAGGTTTCATGCTCTAAGGATTAACCTTCTTGCTGCAGTACATGTACAATATGAGGAAAGTGTTATGGATCGTTTTGTAAGATCACATCAGTGCTACAGATAAAGAAATTTCATTGTTGTCTCTTAGATGCTCAGTCTGTCTGACTCTTTGTGACCCTGTGGACTGCAGCACACCAGGCTTCCCTGTCCTTCACTATCTCACGGAGTTTGCTCATGTCCATTGAATCAGTGATGGTATATAACCGTCTCATCCTCTGCTGTCCCCTTCTCCTCTTGCCCTCAGTCTTTCCCAGTATTAGAGTCTTTTCCAATGAGTTGGCTGTTTGTATCAGGTGGTGAAAGTATTGGAGCTTTAGCTTCAGCACCAGTCCTTCCAATGAATATTCAGGGTTGATTTCTATTCGGATTGACTGGTTTGATCTCCTTGCTGTTTTAGCAGGTAGAAAGTAGACTTTTCTAGTACACTAAGTATGATATATGAAGGACAGAGGAAAATCAACACTGACTTCAAGATTTCATCATAGCCTGGGCCAGTGGGTGGATGGTGATGCCTTTTATTCAGATAAGTGTGAAGGTGAAAGATTTTGGAATGTGAGGGATGGTGGATGATAGATTTAAGAGAATTGGTTCCAGAGTCTAGTGAAGAGATAGGAGAAGGAGATGCTGAGTGACCTGAATATATGTCTGACCCTGCTTGCTCCTTGACTGACACATACCATACAAAACCCCACAACAGTCTTATGCACGGGGCACTTCAAGCCTGAGCTATGATCTGTACCAGGAAGCAATCATGTCCCAGGACAACCTATGCATGACTTAAGCCCAATCACAAGTCCAGTCACCACTTCCCTTGCTGTTTGGTGAGTATTTTCTGCCTTCTCCCACCATATTTAGTATGGGCTACTTCAGTATATGTGAAAGTGTTACTCCCTTGTGTCAGACTCTGTGCAACCCTGTGGACTATACCCTGCCAGGCTTCTCTGTCCATGGAATTCTTCAAGCAACAATGCTGGAGTGGGTAACCATTCCCTTCTCCAGGGGATCTTCTCAACCCAGGGACTGAACCCAGTCTCCCATGTTGCAAGCAGATTCCTTACCATCTCAACCACGAGGAAAGCCCTAGGAAGACACAGCCATATGTTAATTACATCTGGACCACCACACTGACCAGGCTACATACATTTTCTTTACTCTCTAGCTACAGCGTGGAGGCTTCTCATTGCAGTGGCTTCTCTTGTAGAGCATGGGTTATAAGTATGCAAGTTTCATCAGTTGCAGCACGTGGGATTAGTTGCACTGTGGCATAAGGGATCTTCCCGGACCAGGGCGAGAATCAGTGTCCCCTGCATTGGCAGGTAGATTCTTAACCACTAGACCACCAAGAAAGTCCTATTTTTAAGTTCTTGAGGAACTGCCTTAGTGCTTTCTACAGTGGCTGTACCATTTTCTATCCCCACCAACAAGGGGTCCAATTTGTTCATATCTTTGCCAACATTTGTTATTTTCTGTTTTGTTTTGTTTTGAGAGTAGTCATCCTACTGGGTACAGCAGATATTGAGATGATTGGATGGCAAAACCAACTTGATGGACATGAGTTTGATCAAGCTCCAGGAGATGGTGATGGAGAGGGAACCCTGGTAGTCCACGAGGTTGCAAAGACTTGGACACAACTGAGCTACTGAACAGCAACAAAATTTGCTCATTTTTTATTAGTAATTGTTGCCAGTGCCTTTGGTGTCATTCCAGGGAATCATTGTCAAGTCTAATGTCCTGAAGTTTTTGTCCTAAATAAGCTCAACTTACTGAAAGATGGGGGAAAAAACTTGTATAAGGACTTTGAAACATTAATAAGATTTATCCTCAGGTTTCCAAGGAGCTAGACAAATGGAGGTTTAGGGAAGGAAGAAGTAAGCTAAACTCACTTGAAGGCTTCCTTCTCTTGTTCATTTGTAAAACCACCCTGTTGTTTGAAACACCGCCATGAGATTTCTGAGACCAGTGCTGCTGGGCTTCATCAGAGGAACACAGAACAACTGCAGACCCTGCCCATGTCCCCACTGGGGAGGAATTTCATCAGGGCACCAGGGCTCACAGACTCCAGGGTATCCCGGCCCTCAGGACTGGTCTCCTTTCTTCCAGCCAGCTTCAGGTTAGAGGCCCAGGTACCCCTATCCTTGCTCCAACCTTCAGGGTCTGGATTCTGGGACAGCGTAAGGGTAAGCAAGACACTTCCACTCCTATATCTGCCTGGGGGTTAGAATATCTAAAAAGCTGCAACTAACAGATCATGGAGGGCTGAGTGCTTGCAGCAGGTATGGGTGGAAAGATGGGATGTGAGTTCCTATGTCAGCCAGGCCTTTCCAGGGTGAAGATCTGTGCATTTTTTCCTGGGCAGTCAACTCCGCATGTCATCCTCCCAGGGAGCCCAGATCCATGATTATGAAGGCAGAAGCTTTCCCCTTGTTTATCTGTAACTTCCCACTCCCACAGTGAGGAGCCTGGCTCCCACCATCTGCCATTTATCTGTGCATTGCTCCTTTCCAGGTTACATGTGCAGAGGTTTCAGCATCCTTAGCTACTACATCCTGGAAAAGAACTCCATAAAATAAACCCACTGTTTATGACAGTCCTTTTTTCCTTTTGTCTACAGATTCTGTTCATTTCCAAAGTTAACTTAAGGTGCTAACCTTTTACTCCATCTCCTACAGTTGAGTTTTCCCATGCATTTCTAATATGGTTACATTCTGCCATATAGTGTATTCCATCCTGTGACACTCCCACAACCTAAATAACTAAATTTGAATAAATTATGACTGACCTCTTGGGCTATACAAATTTATGGTCTTAGACAAATGCATAGTGACAGTTATCCATTTTATTGTATAACTTCAAACCCCCCTCTCCAGCATTGGCTTACCATCTATGTAGCTTTGCCTTTCCTGGAAAGTTATAAATGGGGTCATACTGTGTGCAGCCTCTTCATATTGGATTGTTTCACTTAACAGTATACACTGAAGATTTATCCATGTGTTTCCATTGGTTGATGGTTCACTGCTTTCTATTGCTGGGTAGTATTTCATTTTATGTGTATAGGAGGAGAAACAATTTTTACTCTGTCCTTCTAGATTCTTGGTTGAGAACCTCCTTGTATTAAAAGATTACTAAGAGAAAAAAAAGGAGTTAATGGCATGTATACCTTCTCTATACAACAGAACTACCCAGAAAAACTGAGTTACTCCCAGAAATAGCCAAAGCCATCACCTTAAATATAAATCTTCAGATAAAAACAAAAGAAGACCTATGAAAGCGGGGACTCCAGTTGTGGCAGGATATTATGAAAAGCAGGGTACACAAGGGTATGACTGTTTGCAGATTTAAGTCAGGGCTTCTACAGTGATGAGTTACTTGAGATTTAATCATTCTTCTATTTCTGGTGCAAAGAAGGACATGTGTGCATGTTCAGGCATGTCTGACTCTTCATGAACACAAGGACTTTAGCCTGCCAGGCTACTCTGTCCATGGGATTTCCCAGACAAGAATACTGGAGTGGTTTGCCATTTCCTTCTCCAGGGGACCTTCCTAACCCAGGGATTGAGCCCATGTCTCCTGTGTCTCCTGCCCTGGCAAGTGGATTCTTTGCCACTGACCCAAGACACTTGTTCCTTGGAAGAAAAGCTATGACCAACCTGGACAGCATATTAAAAAGTAGAGACATTATTTGCCAACAAAGGTCAATCTAGTCAAAACTTTGCTTTTTCCAGTAGCCATGTATGGATGTGAGAGTTGAACAATAAAGAAAGCTGATCGCCAAAGAATTGTTGCTTTTGAACTGTGGTGTTGGAGAATATTGATCAAACCAGTCACTCCTAAAGGAAATCAGTCCTTAATATTCATTGGAAGGAATGATGCTGAAGCTGAAGCTCCAATACTTTGGCCACCTGATGCAAAGAACTGACTCATTTGAAAAGACCCTGATGCTGGGAAAGACTGAAAGCAGGAGGAGAATGGGATGGCAGAGGATGAGATGGTTGGATGGCATCACTGACTGGATGGACATGAGTTTGAGCAAGCTCCAGGAGTTGATGATCAACAGGGAAACCTGGCGTGCTACAGTCCATGGGGTCGCAAAGAGTTGGACAAAAGCGACCAACTGAACTGAACTGATAAAGATTGAACTGTATCCCAATGTGTATATACTACATTAGGTTTATCCATTCATCTGCTGAAGGACACTTGTGTTGATTCCACCTTTTGGTTACTGTGAATAATGCTGGTGTGAATATGGGGTACAACTAGCTGTCCCAGTCTTTGCTTTTAAATATTTCGGTTGTATACCCTGGAACAGAACTGAGGGATTCTACATTAACTCTGTGTTTAGGTTTTTGAGGAGCCTCCCTACTGATCTCCAGAGCTGTGGCTCTCTTTTACTTTATTCCTTTATATGGCAGAATAATGTATCTTATGGATCTACCCTATTTACTTATCTATTCATCCATTCGTGGACATTTTAATTGTTTTTACATTGGGCTATTGAGAACAGTGCTACTATGATGTACAAGTTTATATTTGAACACCTGTTTTAAATTCTTTGAGCATATATCTATGAGTGGAGAAATTGTTGAAACATATGATAATTACACTTTTATATTTTTAAGAAAATGCCAAAATTTTGCATACATAGTTTGCACCATTGTACATCTCGGTAAGTAAAGTTTGAGTTCCAATTTCTCTACATTGTTGCCAATGTTGTTTTTCTTTGTTAATTTTTACCATGTTCATCCTGTGTGTCTTATTTAGGAAGAGTCATTATGCAGGACCCATATTTGAGGAGAACGGAGTTAGCTTCAAATACTTGGTGGACAACTAATTGTCTCTATCAATTGTTTAGCATTTTTCTGCATAGAGACATCTATTTAACACCATTCATAAAAATTATGTAATTTATTTTAACCAGTTTGGACACACGAAAATTATTTTAAAATTTTGACTATAATACAGCACTATGTTATTAGACTGTTTAGTTCATTCTTGCTTTGACTATTGAGAGCTTTTTCCACTTGGTCCTGTTTTCTTTTGTGGGTTTTGGGGGGTAATTCTTTCTTTCATTTTAACATTATCCTGATTCACATATTTATTTTCTCAGTCCTAGCATCAGTCCTTTATTCAAAGAGCTCTTGTTCCTTTTTATCAGAGAATAGTATTAAAAAACTTGCATGCAGGAGCTTAATACCCTCAGCAGACAATGCATGGAAATATGTATATGCATCCCAGCCTATGCACACACATATAATTATATGTATTTCCATGTGGAACTATGTGTATATGTATATGAAGCTAAAGACAGTTTATACTGATGTATCCAACCTGATCTGTTATGACATGTATATTGTAACCTTCTCCCTTTGTCTGTATGCAACTTCCCACACCAGTGGTAAGAAAACTGGCTTCAACTACTTGTCATTTATCGAATTCAGTGCTTATTCCATTTGATGAATGACATACTAGTTTTAGAACTATTAGCTACTACCCTTCATGGGAAAGAACTCAGAGTCCACTCTTATGTATATATGGTACACTGTTTTGACCTGCAGGTTCCATTCATTTCCACAGTTAACTCAGTTCAGCCTATTTGTCCCACCACCAAGTGTGATTTTTTTTTCTTTTTCTTCCTCTTAATCTCGTGGCCTCGCTGTATGGCATGTGAGCTTTTAGTTTTCCAGCTAAGAATTGAACCCACATCCCCTGCATTAGCAGCATGGAGTCTTAGCCACTGGACAACCAGGGAAGTCTTGAGTTTTTCCATACATTTCTTGATCAGTTAGATTCTTTGTTAAATATTGCATTCCAGTCTTTAACACTTCCATACCCTAAATAACTAAATTTGAACAAATAAAAATTTATTTGTTGGGTTGTATATATTAAAAAATCTAATGTGTTTGATTAAATGCAGAGTGGCAGGTAGTCATCACTAAGGTTATCATATGGAATATTTCAACAACATTGTCCGTAAACTGTTTATTATGTCCATTTGCCCTTTCTATAATGTCTTATAAATATGACCATACAGTGTGTAGCACTTCAAATTAGATTCTTGCGCTTAGCAATATATGGAGAAGGAAATGGCAACCCACTCCAGTATTCTTGCCTGGAGAATCCCAGGGATGGGGGAGCCTGGTGGGCTGCCATCTATGGGGTCACACAGAGTCAGACACGACTGAAATGACTTAGCAGCAGCAGCAGCAATATAAGGATTAGAGTCATCTTTTTTTTGTTGTTGTTGGTAGGGGTTGATGGTTCTTTCCTTTATATCTCTTAATAGTATTGCATTTCATTATATAAAAGGAAAAACAATTTTCCCTCTACTCTTCTATGTTCTTCATGGAGATTCCCCCTTATAATGAAAAGGAGCTGAACTGGAGGAAAACACAATCAGAAGTTTAATATATGCCATGCATACCTCCCGTATACTTGAAAGATACCTGGGAAAACTCAGTCACTCTCTGACATGGCCCAAGACTTAACAATTTTTAAATTCTATCTTCCGCTAAGAATGAAAGAAGGATGTTAGGNAGTGTGTAGCACTTCAAATTAGATTCTTGCGCTTAGCAATATATGGAGAAGGAAATGGCAACCCACTCCAGTATTCTTGCCTGGAGAATCCCAGGGATGGGGGAGCCTGGTGGGCTGCCATCTATGGGGTCACACAGAGTCAGACACGACTGAAATGACTTAGCAGCAGCAGCAGCAATATAAGGATTAGAGTCATCTTTTTTTTGTTGTTGTTGGTAGGGGTTGATGGTTCTTTCCTTTATATCTCTTAATAGTATTGCATTTCATTATATAAAAGGAAAAACAATTTTCCCTCTACTCTTCTATGTTCTTCATGGAGATTCCCC
This sequence comes from Oreotragus oreotragus, assembly GCA_006410675.1. Classification (NCBI taxonomy): domain Eukaryota; kingdom Metazoa; phylum Chordata; class Mammalia; order Artiodactyla; family Bovidae; genus Oreotragus; species Oreotragus oreotragus. The sequence goes on along the minus strand of SJYX01009104.1, from coordinate 12,774 downwards.
CTTATAATGAAAAGGAGCTGAACTGGAGGAAAACACAATCAGAAGTTTAATATATGCCATGCATACCTCCCGTATACTTGAAAGATACCTGGGAAAACTCAGTCACTCTCTGACATGGCCCAAGACTTAACAATTTTTAAATTCTATCTTCCGCTAAGAATGAAAGAAGGATATTAGGGAATGGAAGGAGCCAATTAAGAGAGGTTATTAGGCAAAGCACTGTAAACAAGGGATACACAGATTTCCATCCAGGCCCATTCCGTTGACAAACTTTTCCTGATGTTTAGTCATCATCCAATTCCTGACTCAGAGAGGGACACATCTTTTCAAATGGAGATATCATTAATAAAAACAAATTTACTTCATAAAAAGGCATTTTCTTCTTGGTTTTCAAAGATTCTCCTGGGTCTGCTGTTTCTTAATCAGCCCAATATAATCCTTTTGTCAAGTGGGCATATTTTGGCTTGCTGTATTATGCTCCCCTTGACAAGTTTGTGCCATAATTTGCTTACAAATGCATTTACAGAAGAACATCCTGATATGTGTAAGTTTTTAGCCATTATGAATAGAACTGCCATGCATTACTTGATGCTAGCTTTTACTGAATAGAGTTTTTCAAAGCAGTTGTCTAAATACAAGAGATACGTTTCTTTGATCCTAAGGTGAGACTGTTCAGCTTTGAGGAAAACTGCCAAACTGTCTTTGAAGTTGATTGTACATGCATTCCACCAGCATCTTGAGTATATTCTTATATGCTTATTTACTATCTGTTTATCTTCTTCAGTCAGGTGTGTGTATCAACCTTTACCAAATTCTAGTAGGGTCATTTGGTATAATTTGAGTACAGATCCTTTATTAGATATGTGTTTTGGAAATAGCTTCTTCCAGTATGTGGTTTGTCTCTTGGTTTTCTGACTAATATCTTCCATAGTGTAGAAATTTTTAATTTTATAAAATCCACATAATTTTTTTCTTTTGTTGATAGATTTTGTATTAAAAGTTGTTATTTTTTATTATTTTTATTTTTGGCTGCACTGTGTCTTTATTGTTGCGTGCTGGCTTTGTATAGTTGTGGTGTATTGGGGGGTACTCTCTAGTTACGATGTGCAGGCTTCTTCATGCAGTGGTCTCTCACCGTGGAGTACATGCTTCTAGGCTTGTGGGCTCAGTAGCTGTGGCACACAGGTTTAGCTGCCCCAAGGCAGGTGGGATCCTTTGGGACCAGGGATTGGACCAGTGTCCCCTGCATTTGCAGACAGACCCTCAACCACCAGGGACCACCAGGGAAGCCTGGTATTATGTTTTAAAACTCATCACTGAAGCCAAAGTCATGTAGATTTTTGTGTAGAATTTTTATAGTTTGATAATTTAAACTTGTCTATGGGCAATTTTCGGAGAAGGCAATGGCAC
>SJYX01009102.1:0-14055 GCA_006410675.1 Oreotragus oreotragus | reverse complement strand
GTGAATCTCATGTCAATTCCTCTTACCCCAAAACAAAACAAAAACAAAAACACTCAAAAAGGAACACAAGGAAACTTTGGGAGGCGATGGACATATTTGTTACCTGGGATGTGGGCATGGTTTCACCAGTGTGTGCAGTTGCCCAAACTCATTGACTCTACACAGTAAATATGTGTCATTTTTGTGGATGTGGATACCTCAATGTGGTCATTCGCTCAGTCCTGTCCAACTCTTTGCAGCCCCATGGACTATAGCCCACCAGGTTCCTCTAGCCATGGAATTTTCCAGGCAAGAATACTGGAGCGGGTCGCCATTTCCTCCTCCAGGGGATCTTTCCAACCCAGGGATCGAAACCACCTCTCCTGCATCTCCTGCATTGACTGGTGGGTTCCTTACCAGCTGAGCCACCAGGGAAGCCCAAATACCTCAATAAAGCTATTAAAAATAATCTTTTTATCAGAATAAACAGAGAGTGCCAGATAGTGTTTATTATTTGTAGAAAAAAATGTTCAGAAGTATACCCCAAATATAGATGTGTTTGTTTATAAATTATATGCATGTACTAAAATATGTAAATACACATAATATATTAATTTATAAAAATAGAATGTAAGTGATAGTTTTAATATTTCCACTCCATCTCCCAAAGGAGAAATCCAACCTCCCCCGACAGCACTTTTTGGAGAAAGCCACTTCTAGAGTTGAGGTCCCCATCTCCCCATTCTCCAGCCAAACTAACCCCTACTATAGGGTGCCAAGTTCCACAACAGGAAATAAAAACTCTGGTGTCACATTTGACATTTATAAAACACTGAAAGTCTATAAAACACTGCATAACATCATAAAAGTGGCTTCTTGGCCGAAGTACTCACATTGCCAAAGTTACTCTGCCATCTCAGCTTTAAATCCAAGCAGCAGGGATTTTACTTTTAGGGTTTAATATAATATACAGGGGCTTCACAGGGGGCATCAGTGGTAAAGAACCTACCTGCCAATGCTGGAGACGTGAGAGACACAGATTTGACATCTAGGTTGGGAAGATCCCTTGGAGGAGGGCATGGCAACCCATTCTAGTATTCTTGCCTGGAGAATCCCATGGACAGAGGAGCCTGGAGGGCTACAGTCCATAGGGTCACAAAAGGTCACACATGACTGAAGCAGACAGATGGGGGTCACAGCATGGACAGTCATCCAGGGCGCATTTACTTCAGCCCCACCCTGAAATCACCATGGCTTTCACCTTTCCAGCTACTGCACAGCACAGGGAACTATATACAATATCTTGTAATAACCTATAATGGAAAAGAATTGAAAAAATATATCATTCTGCTGTCCATCTGAAACTGACACAATATTGTACATCAACTATACTTCAATTAAAAATAATTTTTTTTCAAGATGAGGTTTTCAACTACATGGAAATAGATGATGTTGCTTTTTAGTTTTAAAAGCCTGGCTTCATTAAGGTGATTGTACCCAATACAATCACCCTTTTTTCCCTGTGGAGAAATGAAACCTGGGGTAAAGTTTTCTGAGGCAGTCCCAACAGATTTCCAGTTGAGTACCTGTAATAGAGAATGAACTGTTTATCTTTGTCAACATACTGAATATTAAAAACTATAATGCAACCATGTAGTCCATCTTATCACCAACTCCCCATCTCTAAAGAAATAATAGTTAATTGGAATTCTAGTGCAGTAACATTCATAAAAGCAAGGCTCTCAGCTGAGATTGAGGGGAAGTACCATTTGAACAATTACACTTCCTTTACCTGTCAGAGGGAGGGATCTCTGCCCAAAGAATTCAGTCCCTGGCAAGTCTGGGTGAAATTACAGAAATGGAATCTAAACTGGTAGCTTGGTGAAAAACACCTGGTGTTTTCCAGCCCACGTTATCCCTTTGTCCATTTAATGCTCTACAGTTCGCAATGTATTTTCATGTGTTTTGTCATTAACCCTTACAAGTGGAGATTATCTCCCTTCCACAGTTAGCAGAACTGACGTTGAAGAGGTTCACATAGCAAGACTGGATTTCCCCTGCAAGCTAACTTGAAAGCAAGAGTTGAATTGTTGTTGTTCAGTTGCTAAATCATGTCTGACCCTTTTGTGACCCCATGGACTATAGCCCACCAGGCTCCTCTGTCTATGGGATTCTCCAAATGAGAATACTGGAATGGGTTGTCATGCCCTCCTCCAGGGGACCTTCCGACCCAGGGATCGAACCACTGTCTCCTGAATTGCCAAGCCGGTTCTTTACTGCTGAGCCACCAAGGAAGCCTGAAAATTTAAAAAAAAGACTTTAAATATGTGTTATGCTTAGCCACTCAGTTGTGTCCAACTCTTTGTGATTCCATGGACTGTAGCCCGCCGGGCTCCTCTGTCCCTGGGGATTCTCCAGGCAAGAATACTGGAGTGAGTTGCGAGGTCCTTCTCCTGGGGATCTTCTCAAACCAGGGATCAAACCCACATCTCCTGTATTGGCAAGTGGATTCTTTACCACTGAGCCACCAGGGAAGTCAGACTTGAATACAAGTGGTTTCTTTGGAATATAGCCTCAGAAAATACCAGTGCAAGAGTTGAGAAGGAAGACAGAAAAGTCAAGGAAGTCAATTCAGAGTGCATGGACAAGCAAGTTACTTCTGTGGGCAGTTGGGCTCAATCCCACTGGAAACTGACATGAAATATGTCTTAGAGCTGCCCCACTCAAGGGCGAGGGAGCTGGTGTTCATCTCCAGTGCCTCCTCCACATCTGATTTGCTCCCAGAGGTGTAATTTCCCAGCCCCAAGGGAATGCCAACATGCAGAAAAGAGAAAGCCCCAGCCCCTCACAGTAGAACATAACTAGTATGTATGGAGACTGCCACAAAGATTCTTCAAGCATAGTCAATACATGGTAGGCACCAGGACTGCCAAGGAGCATCATGCCCAATCCCTTCATCCTTACCTATCTCCCAGCAAAGAGGTTTTCCCTGCTGTCTCTGCAGCTAAAGTTGGCTCTCTTCTGGCCAATGAGATATAATAGAACACCCTTTGGTGTCTTCTGGGAAATATATATTTTTTCTTTCCCATTAAAAGGAGACAGATTCACATACTCACTTCCTGGCCTCCATGTGTTTCTTGCCTTTGGACGGGGAGTCCTGGGTTTGAATATTAATATAAGCTTCACCAGTGTAAAGGGAAAACTCAGCTTCCCATGTGTGTGGGAAAAACCCAGTTCTTTCTTACTATATGTTTCTCATCTGTGTGCTCTTTTCACTCTCACACCACCGCCATGCTCACGAAGAACACTTCATTTGTGACACGTCTGACCCCCCAATATGTTTCTCCTCCACCACAAGCAATTCTTTACAACACCAACTGGATATCCTAACATTTAACTCACTTCTGACACTACTTAGCAGATGTAGTGTCAGAATGCCAGTTACAAGCCCAGATTGCCACCTGAGTTTCTGACCCACTGGCTATAGCTTGAAGGATCCAATAACCTCTCTCCTTTGTTTGGATTATTTTGCGAGAGCAGATCCCAAAACTCGGAGAAACACTTACATTTACCAGTCTATTGAAGGATATGGTTAAAGACACAGATGAGCATGCAGATAGAAGAGATGTGCAGGGCAAGGTATGCGGGAAGGGATACAGAGCTTCCATGTCCCATCTGGGCTCACTATTCTCCCAGCGACTTCACATACTCACCAACCCAGATTCTCTCCAATCACCATACTTTGGTGATTTTAATGGAGGTTCCATCACGTAGGTGTGATCAATCATTAACTCTGTTTTTCCCTTCTCCCTTCTCTAGGAAATAGGGGTGGAGGGCAGTGGGGCTGAAAATTCTAAACTTCTAATCATGACTTGGTTTTTCCCATGACCCCCCCACACCCAGGAGCCCACTCAAGTTGTTTCATTAGAACAAAAGACAATCCTGTCACCCAGGAAATTTCCAGGGTTTCTGGAGTTCTGTGTCAGCCACAGAGGTCAAAGACCAATATTAGAACAAAAGATGCTTCTAATGTTCTTACCACTTAGGAAATTACACGAGTTTTAGGAGCCCTAGTCTGGGAACTGGGGACAGAGACCAATCGATATTTTATATTATTTCATAACCAAGCACCTACACGGGGCTCTTGTGTAGGTCATTTGCCCCATCTAAGCCCAACTTGTCCCCCCAGTAAAATGAAAGTGCTATAAGGACTACCTCTAATGCAGTGGGATCCTAACAATGCCCTGATTTATCTTCATTTTCAGATTAGATTTTTATATCCCTGTTTTTCTTGAAACTGAGCACATATATTATTAGAAGCTGCAACCAAAGGTATGTTTGGTTTGCTGGTCACTTCTAAATCTTTATCCCAAATATTAGTTGCAGAAATGTTCTAAAGACAAATAAAATAAAATAAATCAACCATGCCAGAAAATGGCATCCATTTATTTTAAAGTCTTCAGCTGCTACAAAGCAAGGAGCATGTTAATATGACATTTACAAATCACCCCCAACCACTCTCTAATTAACTTATTGTGTGCCTTCTCTAAACTAACATACACAGAATTAGAGGAGAAACACTTATTTGTTCTGTTGCTAAGGAACCAATATAATTTGCATAGTGAAAAAAATCATTAGTATATTTAAGCTGAAAATCTATCTATTTATAACAGCCAGATTTAAAACATGAGATCAAATTCTCAGCATTATTTTTTTTTTTTTCTCCACTCTTAAGGAAGCAGCCCAAAGCAGGAGCGTGGTTGTACTTAATACATAATATTAGCAAGAACCTCTGGGGCACTTTCTGGTACTTACTCCTTCATAGTCAGCCGTAAGGCCTAGCCTGAGGAAGGTCAGAATCGGTCAGTGTAACCGGACCACACTGACATTACGTGTCACTTGGCTTCATTTGACATTTCACAATACACAGTTCAACATATACCTGGATCCCAAGAAAGTTCAGATTGACTGATTTATTTTTAGACTCTGGATAAAGGTGACTGTATTTTTTCCTTTTTCCAAACTTACTCTTTCATTTATATTTTCTGGGGGTGATGGAAAGGGCATGGGATTTAGAGTGAGAAAAACTTGGATTTGATACCAGTTCCCCTCCTTATTAGGCCTTGAGAAATTATTTATCTCTATACAATCTTTTCCCATCTGTAAATTACACCAATAATAATGTCTATTTCATAAGATCACAATAAGGATTAAGTGAGGTATTATGTATGAAAATATTTAGATCAGTACTACACAACTGTAGCTATGTTATTATTGTGTATATATATTTTCAATTTTTTTAGATTTATACATGAAACTACCATAAACATCTTAATGCATAAAAAAAGAAAAAGAAAACCTGGATTTGAGTCTTAGGACATTGTCTCTGTGTCAGCTGGGTGACCATAGGCAAATGTCATTACTTCCCTGAGTCTCAGATTTTTCTCCTATAAAGAAGGATTCCCAACATTATTGTGAAGCATAAAAGAGAAAGTGGGTCAGAAAGAGCTTTTCAAAGAAGGAAGTAATTATTTTTTCCCAGCTTCACTAAGGTACAATTGACAAATAATATTGTGACATTTGAAGTGTACAGTGTGATGATCTGATACATGTATACACTGTAAAAAGACCTCCCTCACTGAGTTAATTAATACATGCATCAAGGAAGTGCTTATTAATTAAGCATTCATTGAGATTTTTTTGGAGTACCTTGACATAAGGACATCAAAATTCATATGGAAAAATAATCGTAGAAGATTTTCCAGGAAAATTCTGAAAATAAAAAATATTGTGGGAAACTAGCACTGCTGCTAAGTCGCTTCAGTCGTGTCCGACCCTGTGTGACCCCATAGACGGCAGCCCACCAGGCTCCCCCGTCCCTGGGATTCTCCAGGCAAGAACACTGGAGTGGGGTGCCATTTCCTTCTCCAATGCATGAAAGTGGAAAGTGAAAATTGAAAGGGAAGTCGCTCAGTCATGTCCGACCCTTAGCATGGACTGCAGCCTACCAGGCTCCTCCATCCATGGGATTTTCCAGGCAAGAGTACTGGAGTGGGGTGCCATTGCCTTCTTCGGGGAACTAGCAAAATAGGATATTAAAGGACATTATGAAGCTGCAGTAATAAAAACAGTATGGTCCTGGTGCAGAACAAGTGAGGCAAATCAATGAATTAAAAGGATCCAAGCTAAATATATCCAGGGAGCTTACATATAATAAAAGTGTCATTTAAATTGATGGAGAAACTATGTTTTATTCACTAAATAGAGCTAAGAAAACTGGCTAAACATCTAGAGAAAATGAAATTAATCATTAATGCACATTTTACAACTTTTACAGATGTCTCAGATATTTAGATATCAAATGTGAAACCATAAAAAATAAAAAAGAGCTTAAATAATTTTGTTTTAACAAAAAGGCAGAAGAAGGTTATTTCATATATGGCATACTACCCAGACACTATTATGTTAAAGATTGATAAATTTGACTACATAAAAATATTTCGTGTGGGTAAAAATAAATCAGAAAACAAACTGAAAAAATATAAAGAAAAGGGCAAAATACATAAACATTACATGTTTTTTAAAGAATTACCAATGGGTAATACAAATGTGACTAGATGGTTAAACATATTAGTGATTTGAAAAATGTAAACAATAAGATATTTTCACTCACTGCATTGGATAAGAGTGAGTGGATTATCCAAATAAGAGAAGATTGGATAATGTCTACAGTTACTGCCTTTGAAATTCAACAGACATTCTGATGTTCTTGCTGGAGTGCACATATTTGTTGTAAACTGATTTGGAGTAATTTTAGTTGTTTTATTTACTAAGTTGTGCCTGACTCTTTTGTGACCCCATGAAATGTACCCCATGAGGCTCCTCTGTCCATGGGATTTCCCAAGCAGAAATACTGGAGAGGGTTCCCATTTCCTTCCCCAGGGATCTTCCTGACCTAGGGATCAAACCTGCATCTCCTGCATTGGCAAGCAGATTCTTTACCATGAGCCACCAGGGAAAGACATAATTTTAGTAATAGCTATTAAATTTTGGCCCAGTAGTTTAACTCTCAGGAATTTTGTTCTCATGTATAAATTCACACAATTGTGCAAATATGTCTGTGTTGATTATATTGTAACATTGTAGTAGCAAAAAGCTGGAGATAACCTAACTATAAAGGAGCCTGCTTAAATATAGTTAAGTAAATTTATACAATGGAATAGTAGGTGACTTAAAAAAGGAAGTGAAAGAAATGATCTGATATAAAAAGTTAGTAGGTGTCACTTCTGCCTACTGTTGACATGTATTTATTGCAGATAGCTCATAAAGTCCTATGAAACAGGTGCTTTCACTCTGGTCCAGTTTTATAGATCAGAAAACTGAGAAAGGAGAGGAACTTGTCCAAGGTTATACTGCTGGTAGTTGGTCAGCCAAGGCTGTCTGACTCCAGAAGGATGCTCTAAACACTAGGCCGCGCTGCCTCTCTGAAGAGCCTGGCCACATCATTCAGTGAGTAAGAGGCAAAATCAAGTTACTGAACAAAGCAAGTTTGTGTGGGAAGAGAATGAGAAATTTTGTGTTTCCATAGAAATGTCTGGAAGGCTACCTAGGGAAACCACAGCTAGAGGAATGGATGGGGAAGGGGATTACTTTTCCCTCCTCATAAATTCTGGTTTCGAATTTTTTAAAACCATGACAATGAATGACTTTATTATTTTAAATAGGAGTTATTAAACTTCCCCAGGAGGAAATCGCCACGGATCTCTCCTTTTAGTCTCTCTCCTTACAGACTCTCTCCTCAACTCTTATCTGCTGGCTTCCAAGTACTGAAGAAATGTTGATTCATTCATTCACCTCTGTTGCAGGGCCACCTACAGCACAGCAAAGTGCCCAGTGATGCCAGCTCAGACAGAGTCAGAGCGAGCCTCAGTGCCCTAGAAGCACAGCAGTGACCTCTGTCCTGTGCTCGTCCCCACCGAGGCTCAGCTCTGCCTTTCTAAAGCAGCTGGATGCCGCTGTGGGTCCTTGGGGACTGAGCTCCACCAACTGGTCTCCCCACTGTAGTGGGCTGACTGATTGGACTTCATGGCCCGATGGCCACCTGGAGTCAGCAGCTCTGAAGGGCAGCTCCAGCCATCGGTGCATTGGTTTAACAACTGGCTGGCTCTGTAGGGTAGAGAAAAAGGAAGCTCTGATTCTTACTGTTGGCTGATTCCTAGAGGATAAATACCCCTGAGTGCATGCTAAGTTGTTTCAGTCATGTCCAGCTCTTTGCAACCCCATGGACTATAACCCGTTAGGCTCCTCTGTCCATGGGATTCTCCAGGCAGGAATACTGGAGTGGGTTGCCAAGCCCTCCTCCAGGGGATCTTCCCAACCCAGGGATCAAACCCATGTCTCCTGCCCTGGCAGGAGGGTTTTTGCCACTAGCACCACGTGGGAAACCCAAATATTCCTACTCTAGTCAATTTCCAGATAACAATATATCACAGAACACGAAGTTGGGAAAAGAGGCAGCTTGAAGAGCACATATGACGTAGCATTTCCATCACACAGCTATAGAAATAATCTCAAGATCAACAATATGGTAATAATAATTAGAAAGTGATGACCTTTAAATATATATTACCTTTCTTTTGAATATGATTTACTTAATTGAAAAGTTAAATAGTCTCATTTTTAATAATGGCTGTGTGTAACAAACCACTTGCAAAATTTCCCAAAATGTAGTTATTAGATTTCGAGAGTTGGCTCATGCTGGTGCAACTGTTCAGAACTTTTGGAATTGCAGCAAATTTACTGATTATAAACAACGATTTCTTCTGTTTGGAGTTAATTTTTCTTTGTGGAGTTTCCATTTATTTAAAGTCAGATTTGACTGACAACCATTATGTTTTAAGGCCCAATGAACTCTATGTTCCCACTTCCCTTTTCATTCTCAGATCCATCCTTACCTCCTCCAGGAAACCTCTCTTTTTCATGACACTCACCCCTGTACCAATACTATTTAAATAATTAGCCTGTTGTTGCCATAATATACAATATTGATATTGTAATATGTTTCATTATTTATGTGATTCATTAGTTGTCTTTCTCCTTCCTAAACTGTAAACACTTTAAAGTCAGAATATTCTGTTTGGTTTTGTTTTCAGTGAGATTAGGGAGGCTCGGTATTTTCTTTTCAGCTCCTATCTTAATTGCCTGACACAAAAGAGGGTCCCAAAGAACATCTGCTGCATATTTTCTCAGAAAAATATATCCACGTCAACCCACCAGGTGGGGTTTTTGAGATGAGCATGCTGCTACAAGTTAGCACAGCCATCTTTGGTTTTATTTTTCTACTATCGGTTCTGTTTATTCATTTATTTGGTTTTACTTCGCTGTTTGTTTAATTCATGAAGAGCAGTGTCTTTAGAGAGAACCTCCCATTCTACAGTTAGGAAAATGGAGTCTGGGGAATACTTTTCTCCAGAGCACACAGCCATTTCGTAGGAGCATTCAGATCCCCTGGTCTCACCTTTTACCACACTGTGTCATCTCAAATAAATTATTTACCTTAATCACGATAATAGGATGAGTATTTTTTAAAAATTAAAAGACAGCAGCATCAATAACAACACTTCCTCCTCGAGACAGGAGGGCTAATGAATATTCTGAAACTTTGATATATTGAGTAGAACTTTAGTGAGGCCCAGTGGCAATTATGAATCTTTGGGTTTAATTTGCTTGGGTTTTTTTCACACGTATTCTCAAAAATACCCAATCACCCTGCATTTATAGCCTACCATTTTCTTTGAATGAGAAGGAAGCAACCAGGCTGTCCCCCAGGACATAAAGATGGGGTTTAATTGACTTCGCATTTTAAAAGCACGACCTGAGTTCAGGCGTAGGAATAGAGAAACAGGAATCATTTGTGTTTGCCAGGCAGACTCTGGGTTTGATGTCTTAAAAATGAGACAGTTGTAGTTATAGGATCAAGAGAATCAGCTGAGGCACTAAGAATCCAGATTCCCAGGCCTTCCCCAGAACCACTGAATCATAATTGATAGAAGAGACATGGAAATCTGTATTTTTACATAACCACGTGGGTTTCTTATTATCAGACAAATTTGGAAGATCCTGGCAAAGTGACCAAGGGAGTGGACTTAAGAGTTGCCAGTGATGCATCTTCCTAAGTGGGTAAACCTGAAAGAATTAGTTGCTTAACTTCCCTGGGCCTCAGCTTCCCCATCTGGACAATGGGAATAACAATAATCTCAATAATAATAATAATGGCAACCCATTCCAGTATTCTTGCCTGGAGAATCCCATGGACTGTAGCCTGCCAGGCTCCTCTGTCTAAAAAAATATCTTCAAGTCTCAGTTGCATTGTTTATATAATGGGAAGTAATAAAGCATGCTTTACCTAGGCTGTTAGGAGGCTGCAGTTATCAAATGATATAATAAATATCAGTATGATTTTTATTTGGAAATAGAGGCTGGTTCTATAAGAAATGCTCATTAAACAAAACAGAGAAACTCTTAGAGTTTTAAAACATCAATTACCTACAATCTACCCAATCCAAGACAATTATTTTTTTTTCTAGTTTCATAACATTCATGATTTGGGATTGCACTTTTGAAAGAAAATAAATTGTTTCTTCATGTTCTAATCATAGGGTCTATACAGTTTCACTTTTTATCTTCTATTTAATATTATCTCATATGTATTCTTGCATCATTGAAATGACAACACAAGATCACCGTTTATTTCATCAGTCCTGCGTTGCTGGACCTTGCTTTGCTACATACCTTGTGCTGTGATAAAAATCACTGTCATGAACATCTTTGTGCTTTAATATTTCAAATTTATTTTTACTATTTCTTTTCTTTTCAAGTCATCCCCAGAGGGAATACAGAATTACTGAGTCAGAGGCACACAATTCCAATCTCTAACACGTTTCTTAAAACCACAGAATGTTCCACAGTAAGGCCTGGCTGCAGCTCCCATTTATCAAGCCTTTCCCACAGCTGCATGGGACTGTCCTCCGTGCCCCAGGAACAACTCACAGAGCAGCAGCGAATCCTTGTGTCAGTCCTAGGGACACTAATAAGTTAATAAGGATGACAGAGATGAAATCAGCAGAAACCCAGCCCTCAAGGAGCCCTCCCTAAGGAAAGCAGAACGATATCTTCATAAATAACGTCAGCAGATCCAGCCTCAGCTCAGCCACTGACGAGCTGTGCTACCAAGGGCCAGACAGTTCACCTCTGGGGGCCTCTGTTCCCACTCAACAATGAGGATCTCACACCAGACAGCCTCTCAGAGCTTCTGAGCTCTGGAAGTTCTCTGATTCTGCCCCAAACTTGTAGTTTATGTCTTCCTGCAGGGATTCCAAATACTTTGCTGCACAGACTGAGTGCTCAGCATGTGAAAGATGGGACCAATAGTGCAGTGGGCAGAGCAGGCCAATGACCCCTCTGCCTGCTCCAGACTTGGGATGCGCCGCCATGCACTGCGGAGGGTTTGCCTGGGCAAGGACCATGATTTTCTCTGCAAAGACTCCATACTTGGGAAAGACAGATGTTTCTTCCCTCGTGGGCATGCTGCTTTTTTCTGGCTTTGGAAGGAGTCAATCATACCCAAGTGAGATGAACTCTGTTCATCAATGAAAACAAAAGGAAGTACCATCAAAATGCAAAATGAAAATGTTTCCATGCCAGAGTGTAAACAAAACTAACATATTTGAAATGGCATGATGTCAATGACTTCACTAATAGTTTTGTTTTTAAAATACTTTCAGTTCAGTTCAGCCGCTCAGTCGTGTCCGACTCTTTGCAACCCCATGAACTGCATCACGCCAGGCCTCCCTGTTCATCACCAACTCCCGGAGTTCACTCAAACTCACGTCCATCGAGTTGGTGATGCCATCCAGCCATCTCATCCTCTGTCCCTTTCTCCTCCTGCCCCCAATCCCTCCCAGTATCAGAGTCTTTTCCAATGAGTCAACTCTTCGCATGAGGTGCTAAAGCAGTACAAATCGATCTTAAAGTATTAACTTAAATGTAAGCTTATGCTGGTGGCTCAGACAGTAAAGAATCCACCTGCCAATTCATCATGGGTAACATCTAATTTTAGAGACAATGGCAGGATGAATCCATGGTAACTTTTCTAAACATTTTTATTGTGTTGCTCTTTTAATTCAAATAAGACATCTTGTTCTCTGTGAGTGGGGTACCTCCCTTGTTTACTTGAAAAATCTTCGAGAAAATCTGCCTGATTCTGACCTCATTGATTTTGCAGAGTGGGAGGTTTGCTAGATGAGAGTGGGGAAATCTGGGTCAGCTGCCCCACCACCCACTCATTCTTTGCCTTGGAAAAGGCATTTTTCTCTTCTTGAACTTTAAGTTTATGATGGAAGCCAAGAGACCTACATCAGGTATATAGAATTAGAACATTCCTCCTTTAGTCTTGCTGTTGAACTGGGACTGCATTGAGATGCTCTTTGTATGTGAGAAGATAAACAAATAACCAGTAAAGTCGAAGAAAGAGATCTACTCTTGTGCTTAACAAAGAGGGTGTGGAGTCTGTGTTATTGACCTAGATTCATCACCCCCCCACACACCCCACCATGTCCATGCCTTTCATCACATATTTATTGTATATTTCTCTGCCCTTTGAGTTCAGCCCTGTGACTTGCTTTGGCCAATAGAATGTCCACTGATGTTACTGGAGGCTTGAAATGTGCTTGGTTGATTGTGCTTGCAAAGATAGGCTTGCTCTTTTACCCCTCTGCCATCATTCTAAGATCATATCCTGGTTAGCCTGCTGGTTCCAGGAGGAGAAAGCGAGACATGGAGCAGAGCTGTCTCAACTGCTGAATCCTAAAGCAGAATCTTTCAATGTATGAGCAATAATAAATGATCATTATTGCAAGTCACTGAGTTTCGGCATGGCTTATTACACAGCTTTGCTGTGGCAATAGCTGACCAATATAAAAGGGAGCTTTTTATAGAAGAGAATTTATATTGGCCTATGAGTAAAATACCAAATAAAAATAAGCTTTATTTGTTGTAAAATATAGAATTAAAACTTCCTACACCGTAGGCAGCCTAAATTGGATTGTGTCCTGTATGATTTGGGACTGATTAACTTCTCTTGACCTCAGTTTCCACATTTGTTAAGTGGGATGCCTGTGTAATTAGATTTACGGTGAGGATTAAATCTGAGATCTCATTGCAAACGTTTAACACTGTGGCCAAACACATAACAAGAACTCAATAAAAGGTAAATTTCTGTTAGCCTACCATCTTCCAAACTCCTATCAAACAAAATTCAGCACATATCTAGGAAAATAATAGGTAAGTAATCATTCTGATGGACAAGCACTTTCTTACCTACCAGGCAAGCATCTAAAAGCAAAACTAGTTTCTGGGTCCAGCCCAGAGGAATGGGACCACTGTGAGCACTTTGAGTGAAGTCAAATCATTCAGTCCTTTTTTCACTGTTCTTTACATCCTTCTGATTATCAAAGAGATATTCTCCACTGGCCCTAGCACATCTTCAGCACCTTTCTGACATAGGACACAGGATAATCCCCCTTTTTAATGAAGAAAGAGAAAGCCTGGGGCTCAGAAAGCCTTAGGCAAGCAACAATTATTTTGATAGTTACTTTGTATTGGTATAGTGAGTTTTTTTTACATTTATAGAAGTGATGCAAACTTCCCCTTTAAAAATAAACTTACTTAATTAAAAATTAAGTCTGTTTGAATAGAAAAATAAGTAAATAATAGTACAAGTTATACTTGGATCTGTCAAAAAACAAAGTTAGTGCTTGAATGATGTTTGGAAATCACTGTGTTAACAAATACTTAAGTGATTAAAGCTAAAGTTCTGTTTACATATGGAACTTAGAAATTGTATCTGTTCTGCTAAAGCATTCACTAATTCAGATTTGATTTAGTGAGTGGCTTTATTTTCTATTTAGTGATCTACTGATTGGCCCTATTTTTCTGCCCCTGAATTTTACTCCAAATAACTGGACTTGATGGTGTTTCTGGTCTAAAAACATAAGGAACTCTTCTGGAAAAAAAAAA
>SJYX01009101.1:30152-46354 GCA_006410675.1 Oreotragus oreotragus | reverse complement strand
GATGTGAGAGTTGGACTATAAAGAAAGCTGAGTGCCGAAGAATGGATGCTTTTGAACTGTGGTGTTGGAAAAGACTCTTGAGAGTCCCTTGGACTGCAAGGAAGTCCAACCAGTCTATCCTAAAGGAGATCAGTCCTGGGTGTTCATTGGAAGGACTGATGTTGAAGCTGAAACTCCAATACTTTGGCCACCTGATGTGAAGAGCTTACTCATTTGAAAAGACTCTGATGCTGGGAATGATTGAAGGCAAGAGGAGAAGGGGATGACAGAGGATGAGATGGTTGGATAGCATCACCGACTCAATGGACAGGAGTTTGGGTAAACTCCGGGAGTTAGTAATTTACAAGGAGACCTGGCGTGTTGAGGTTCATGGGGTCACAAAGAGTTGGACAGGACTGAGCGACTGAACTGAACTGAAGAAGGCTCTGTCTTTCTCTTTGAAGGTAACGATGTTCTTGCACTATCTGTGGGTGGGGCCACTGCAGGCTGTCGCAGTGACCACCCTGCTCTGGATGGAAATAGGACTATCCTGTCTTGCCGGGATGGCGGTACTCATTATTCTTCTGCTTTTGCAAACCTGCTTTGGGAAGTTGTTTTCATCACTCCGGTAAGAGAAACACTTCTTTTAAAAAATTGATAATACATAATTGGTAACATCCACAGTCTGCTTGATGCTTTTGTTCAAAAACAAGACAAATGCCTTCTCTAGTCTCTTCTTTGTGTGAGTTGTAGACCCTACAGGCTTAGCCAGTGGAGGCTCCAGCCTTATACTGAAGGCTGATCCTGAAACAGGAACAGGGAAGGCATTCACTGGGTCCTCTTGGCACCGTGTCTGAAAAAGTAGAGTGTCCTTCAGCAGAATTTACCCATGTCCAAGGTATTTAAATATTGGTAAATAGGAACAATCTTGTAAGCCCGTTTCTCACTGCATATATTTTTGTTATGCTTGTGTTGGAGCCTTTCAGGTGTCACTGGGTCCTCTTGGCACCGTGTCTGAAAAAGTAGAGTGTCCTTCAGCAGAATTTACCCATGTCCAAGGTATTTAAATATTGGTAAATAGGAACAATCTTGTAAGCCCGTTTCTCACTGCATATATTTTTGTTATGCTTGTGTTGGAGCCTTTCAGGTGTTTATTCATGTTTCCATTAAGTTATAAGCACCCCCAGGGCCAGGCTGATCTCCACTGTGTCTTTATGAAGCCCCGCAGTCACAGCAGCACATGTGACAGAAAAGCGGCTGGTGGTGAAGAGCCTGCTGCTGCTGAGTTAGACTGAAGCAGGTTCCACAGGGTTGGAGATGGGTGGTTATCAGGTGATGGAGATGTTGTGCTATTTGAAGCTCACTGAGTTCTTGTGTTTGTTGTGTGTGTGTAGTTCTGTGCTTGGTGTCTTTATTTGGACTTTCCTTTCCTTTCTTTGCTGGAGAGATAGATACTCCCTATCCTTCGAGGCCCTGTTCCAGTGCTGCCAGGTCTCTGAAGCTCTTCTTGTTCTCCCTTCCTGGTGGAATCAACANTGTGTAGTTCTGTGCTTGGTGTCTTTATTTGGACTTTCCTTTCCTTTCTTTGCTGGAGAGATAGATACTCCCTATCCTTCGAGGCCCTGTTCCAGTGCTGCCAGGTCTCTGAAGCTCTTCTTGTTCTCCCTTCCTGGTGGAATCAACAGCCCCGTCTTTCCTGCTCCCTGGAGCTTCTCTCCTGTTTTACTACAGCACGGACTCTGTCTTCCTGGGTGTCTTTCTGCCTCCCTACCTGACCGTGACCTCTTTGAGCAGATGGTTTGTATCTGACACATTTCAGGTCTCTTTTAGCCAATGCTGCACATTCTCCAAGTTACTTCTTGAAATGGACTGAATGGCTGACTTCCTAGTTGAAGCCTTTTCTCCATTTGTACTTTGAGTAGGACCTGCCTGTGTTCTAAGTGCAAAAGGGCTGTAGGGAATCATTTTATTCCTAGCCCCACCCCTGTGCCCACTCCTGCTGCTGCTGCTGAGGAAAGCTGGGCTCTGGTCACTAAGGCTCATCTCACGTCTGTCCCCTCAGGAGTAAGACCGCTGCTCTCACAGACAAGAGGATCAGGACCATGAGTGAAGTCACAACTGGCATCAGAGCAATAAAAATGAATGCTTGGGAAAAGTCATTTATAGACCTTATTACCAGACTGAGAAGGTAAGTTTATAGATGTCACTCCATATTTTCGTGCTTTATTTCCTATTCTACTGGATGCTTTAGATGTCTTACCAAAGAAGTATTTAAGTTCATCTTCACATTAAGGTGAACTTAAATACTGACTATTCACTGCATCCCCTACATGTTGCAGGAGGGTTAAGAATAGTGGAGATAGCATTTAACCTGCTCTTTCATTTGCCATCTTCTCAAAGGAAAAAATGTATATGCTTCTTACTTATATAGAAATGAAATTCTAAGTAGTTCTTAATACCTCAAATCCCAATAAGCAATGCTTTTAACACAGTATTTGAGACAATGACATTGAAACTAAAATTGTGATTTATGGTGACGGCTGATAACCAGGGAGAGTATAGAGACTTGGTATACTTGTACTGAGCCAAACTGCATGACTCACTATTGTTCTTGTTGCTGTGCTTAGTCGCTCAGTCGGATCTGACTCCTTGTGACCCCATGGACCATAGCTCGCCAGGCTTCTCTGTCCATGGGACTTCCCAGGCCGGAATTCTGGAGTGGGTTGTCATTTCCTCCTCCAGAGGATCTTACAGACCCAGGATTCAACCCGTGTCTCCTGCACTGGAGGTGGATTCTTTACCACCATGAAAGCTCATGAGTCACTATTATTCAATTCAAATGGAGCTATGAAAATACTGTCCCTTTTGTTCTGCTTCATGCTTGTAGGATATTTCTGCATCTTTCATTTAAATATCTGGTGAGCATTTCTCTGACCCCACCTTGTCACCTCTCACTTTGCACCCTTGCAGAGCCCGTCTTTCTTCTACCCTGGCCTCAAAGCCTGACTGATTCCAGCTCATCTTCACGGCCCACGTGTGTGTGACTTGCCCTGACTCCATTGCTCCGAGTTACATATCCCAGCTCTGGGCTCCCTTGGGGGCTGTGATGACTGTCTCTGTCTATTGTCTCCTAATTTTGTGTTTGCTGATACTCTTCGCCCACAAGTTCACGAGCGCCTAGAAGGGACAGGCTGTGTCTTTCTGTGAAGAGCCTGGCACAGACTTGTGATTATGAATGTTTGTTGAATGAATGTTCAAACCCCCTTGGAATGACCCAAAATGTTTGAAATTGTGACAGAAAGCCTCCTTTTACTTGAAGGAGTGAAGTGGGGATGAAGTATGTGGTCCTGGTGTCGGGCAGACCCCTGAGTGTGCACTATGCTAATGTTTCCATGATGTAAGGGATGGTTTATCTTAATCTGTGTCCATTACCTAGAAAGGGGCCACTTACACAGGGCACTGAATTCGTGTCTTGTATGCTGATGCTTCTTATAAAACCTTTGTCCTACTTTCTTTTTACAGTAAGGAAATTTCCAAGATTCTGAAAAGCTCCTACCTTAGAGGCATGAATTTGGCATCATTTTTTGCTGTGAGCAAAATCATGATTTTTGCCACCTTCATAAGCAATGAGCTCCTTGACAACCGGATCACAGCCAGCCAGGTGTTTGTGGTGGTGATGCTGTTTGAGGCGCTGCGGTTCTCAAGCACCCTCTACTTCCCCATGGCCGTCGAGAAGGTGTCAGAGGCCGTCGTCAGCATCCGAAGGATCAAGGTTTAGTGAAAAATAACTTTTTAAAATTATAGGCAGATTTTACCTAAAATACCCCTTTTATGTGGTGTTAAGTGAGATTTAACTCTTTCAGTGCCAAGCGGGCAGTCTTTCCAAAATGTATGTATTCCCCTCTTTTCTTAGGTAAAGTGCAGTAAAAGTACTGTGAGGTCCATACTTGCTTAGCGCCAGCAGTGTAAATGGCAGCAGCACAGGCTCTTGATGTGCAGTGATGGCTGCAGGATGACTGAAATGTCTAAAGGCAGGAGAAGCAAACAGATGCATCTGCTGTGCTGATGGAATGACTAGGCAGTGGCTGTGCACAGTCCTGGGGTGACTCGGATTCCTCTCTGGGCCGGGAGGGAGGAGCTTGCTGAGAAGTCCCTGTTCCCTGGGCAGGAAGGGTGGCCTCAGAGTCACTTAGTTCTCTTGTGTTTAAAAATGGAGTCTTTCCTCCATAGGTGTTTTCTTGTTGATTTCTGACCTCTACATTTTTATTCCTGTCGTTATTTTAGTTAGTGTCTAAGCCTGTCTCTAGCTGCCTTCTTGCTTTCAGACTTGTAATTCCAACCGTACTTATTGTCTCCTCTTGTAATGTCACTTAGTTCTCTTGTGTTTAAAAATGGAGTCTTTCCTCCATAGGTGTTTTCTTGTTGATTTCTGACCTCTACATTTTTATTCCTGTCGTTATTTTAGTTAGTGTCTAAGCCTGTCTCTAGCTGCCTTCTTGCTTTCAGACTTGTAATTCCAACCGTACTTATTGTCTCCTCTTGTAAACTAAACATCCCTAAGTAGTCAGGAGTAAATAAACTAAATGTCCCTAAGTAGTCACACAAGGGCCTGGCACACAGTAGGTGCTCAAGTATTTCTGTTTAAAATGAAGATTAAACCAGCTCTGTAAAAATGAATGATTTATTATGACCTCATAAGCCCAAGAACTCTTTATTTTTCTCTAAGTGAGGAAGAGGGGCCCACGGCCCTGGCCTTGGATGACTCCAATAGGATTGCAAAAGATTTCAACTTCAAAGCACTCATTGAAAGTCTTCAGTAACGTTACCATCTAGTAACAGTCTGTCTCTGAAGTTGTTTTCCATTACCAGCTACAAGCAAGTCAGTCTTTTGGGTAGTATCAACTTTCCTACATAACCTGTTCTGGGTCTGCAATTCATGGCTCTACTGGCCATTTAATTTCAGGTTTTTCATCAGACTGAGTCTTGGAGAAAAATCCAGCCAGCACTTCTGGCGCCCTTACAAGCTGATCATGTGTTGAATGGGGTCTCATTGGTATTGTTTGTGGACAGGTGCTCAATAAATTTAATTCTTCACATAGGGCATACTTTGCCTTTTCTTTATTTTTTGTTTGAAAGTGGGGTGTCTCTATTCTAATGTATACAGATTGAGTATCGATGTCTTAGTTACATGCTTAAGCTGAAACTGGAATTTGATTCTGTCTAGACCAGGTATATAGTCGGACACAACTGAGCAACTTCACTTTCACTTTTCACTTTCATGCATTGAAGAAGGAAATGGCACCCCACTCTAGTGTTCTTGCCTGGAGAATCCCAAGGACGGGGGAGCCTGGTGGGCTGCTGTATATGGGGTTGTACAGAGTCAGACACAACTGAAGCGACTTAGCAGCAGCAGCAGCAGCAGATCAGGTATATAACATATACATTACTCTCCAGGGCCCTTGATCTTTTTAATCAATAGAAGTTGATAATAGGCCAGATGAGAAATTCAAGCAAGGCTTCACTGA
The DNA here is from genome assembly GCA_006410675.1 of Oreotragus oreotragus. Lineage (NCBI taxonomy): Eukaryota > Metazoa > Chordata > Mammalia > Artiodactyla > Bovidae > Oreotragus > Oreotragus oreotragus. Next base: position 40,850 of record SJYX01009101.1, on the reverse strand, counting down.
GGCTTGTGCTGCAGCACAAAGTACGAATACAAGAAAGTGATTTCCTGCTAGCTCTTTGAGAAGGGCGGGCTGGTTCCTGAAGTGGGGTGAGGGGAGGGGAGGCGTGGTGGTTTTAGCCACAGGGGTGACTTAAGTGGCCTGTCCCCCGTCTTGAAGGTGCCATGTGCCAGGATCGTGCACAGTTCCTTGCTTTCCTCCCAGCAGCTCAGAAATGCCAGTTGGCTGGTGGTGTTTTTGTATCTCATTGTTTGTGATTGCCTTTGCATGTGTGCAGGTGTGTTTTAGTCTCTCGTGGTTTCTTTGTATTTTGTTGCTCAAGGAGACGTTTGTCCAGATGCAAGCACTCCTGTAGAGGGTCCCGTGTCCCAGCCTGTCTCATCACCTTTTGCTTGTTGCTGTGTCAGCTTAGACTGTGTGAGGCTGTAGCCATGCAGTCAGCAGTTGGATGGTTTGAACAGTCATGCAGTCTGTTCCTTCCTTTAGCTGATGCCCTCGATGGGCTGACTGTGCAAGGCTGAGTCTTAGCTGGATTTGGGACTGTAAAAGAACATGAATGATGTTGTGTCTCCCCTCTGTGTGACTTAGGATTCCTCAGAGGATTCAGAGGTAGGGAGGGCAGTGCCAGCTGGGGATGTGCTGAGCTGGTTTCAGTAGGGTTAGTGTTTGAGATGGACCAGAAGTGTGGTGGGTCAGTACGCAAGGTATCCAGGCAGAGGCTGCCTGGGGAGTGTGACTTAGGTGCAGGTGAGTCACTTGGGGTGGGGGATGTTAAGCTTGTGGACACTCTCAGAGGAGCTGTAAGGAGATAAGGAGGGAGCAGTCTTGGGGTGGGGTCAGTGGTGTTGAGGAGGACTGGGGAAGGAACCAGCAAAAAAAAGTTGCATTACTGAAATGACTAATAGTGAGTGAGATTCTGAAATTACGTTGTTTCAAGAGGAAAAGAGGGTTGGGAGAGAGATGAATNGAGCAGTCTTGGGGTGGGGTCAGTGGTGTTGAGGAGGACTGGGGAAGGAACCAGCAAAAAAAAGTTGCATTACTGAAATGACTAATAGTGAGTGAGATTCTGAAATTACGTTGTTTCAAGAGGAAAAGAGGGTTGGGAGAGAGATGAATTGTGTCAGAACAGGCGAGAGCTGGTACCTGGCTGATGATGGTGGTGCGGAGAGAGAACTTAGGGTGCAGTGGTTGAAAGCCTGCAAACGTGTCCTCAGACCACTCTCCATCCATCCTGCCTCCTGATGGACACGGGCTTGGGGAGGGTAGGAGTCACTGTGGTCAGCGTTAGGTTCTCAGTGAGCTTGGATGAGAGGAGGAAGGAATGAATGAAAGCATCTTCCACCAGCTGATATTTGATAGAAATGCAAGGATCCTGTCTTTCTTTTTCCTGCACAAGAGTTTTCATGATGGTAAAGAATCTGCCTGCAATGCGGGGTCACTCTCCATCCATCCTGCCTCCTGATGGACACGGGCTTGGGGAGGGTAGGAGTCACTGTGGTCAGCGTTAGGTTCTCAGTGAGCTTGGATGAGAGGAGGAAGGAATGAATGAAAGCATCTTCCACCAGCTGATATTTGATAGAAATGCAAGGATCCTGTCTTTCTTTTTCCTGCACAAGAGTTTTCATGATGGTAAAGAATCTGCCTGCAATGCGGGGGACTTGGGTTCAATTCCTGGGTTGGGAAGATCCCCTGGAGAAGGAAATGGCAATCCACTCCAGCACTCTTTCCTGGAAATTCCCATGGATGGAGGAGCCTGATAGGCTACAGTTCATGGGGTCGCAAGAGTCGGAGATGACTGAGTGACTTCACTTTCTATTTAAGTAGAAGTTTGCAATCACATTTATGACTCTGAGGCACGATAGATGGGGTGTCAAGATGTTTAAGGTAGTAGATTACTATTTATGTGCTGTTTTCTTTCTCAAACATCCTCACATGCTTGTTTCGTTTTTCCCCATATGGGTTAGGATTTGGTTTACCTGTGGGTCTCAGAGGTACCCATGCTAAAGCTGCTTACAGGGGTCATTTGTTTTTCTCTCATGCAAGAATCCTTGTGAGGCTCTGTATGGGTTTCCTGGGGCTGCTGATACAAAGTACCACAAAACATGTGGCTTAAAACTATAGGAAAGTTTTGTTTCACAGTCTTGGAGGCTAGAAGTCTGAAATTAAGCTACCAGCACTGTCATGATTCCTCTGAATCCGATAAGGGAGCATCCTTTCTTGCCTCTGCTAGTTCTGAGTGGTTGCAGGCAAACCTTGGCTTTCCTTGGCTTGAAAGCCATCACCCCAGCCTCTGTCTCCATCATCAGGTAGCTATTTTCTGTGTGTCTGTCTGTCTCTGCATCTCTCATAAGGACTCCAGTCATATTGGATTCAGGGCCCACCCTACTCCACTGTGATCTCACTTTAATTGATTACCTTTCCAACAACCAAATTTCCAAATAAAGTCAAGTTACGTTTTGAGCTAACTGGTGTTCAGTTCAGTTCAGTTCAGTTCATTCACTCAGTCGTGTCCAACTCTTTGCGACCCCATGCACGCCAGGCTTCCCTGTCCATCACCAATTCCCAGAGTTCACTCAGAGTCACGTCCATCGAGTCAGTGATGCCATTCAGCCATCTCATCCTCTGTCGTCTCCTTCTCCTCTTGCCTCCAATCCCTCCCAGCATCAGAGTCTTCCAATGAGTCAACTCTTCACATGAGGTGGTCAAAGTACTGGAGTTTCAGCTTTAGCATCATTCTTCCAAAGAAATCCCGGGGCCGATCTCCTTCATAATGGACTAGTTGGATCTCCTTGCAGTCCAAGGGACTCTCAAGAGTCTTCTCTAACACCATAGTTCAAAAGCATCAATTCTTCGGCACTCAGCCTTATTCACAGTCCAACTCTCACATCCATACATGACTACTGGAAAAACCATAGCCTTAACTAGACGGACCTTTGTTGGCAAAGTAATGTCTCTGCTTTTGAATATGCTGTCTAGGTTGGTCATAACTTTTCTTCCAAGGAGTAAGCGTCTTTGAATTCCATGACTAGTTAGGATGTATCTTTTATGTGGTGATGCAACTCTCACCATAACAAGTCCCATGGCTAGTGTGAACCTCCGTGATGTTGGGACCCAGACTCTTTCTCTCTTCTGTTACTCCACTGCATGTGACCTTGACCCCGCTGGCAGTCCCCAAGGCCCAGGCTGGGATGGAGGAAGGTCCTGGTTGCTGTCACTCTCCACTGCCCTGGATTTAGTCACATGGCTGCTCCTGTCAGCTCGAGAGCCTAGAGACAGAGGGAGGATCTCCTTCCAGGCTGCCACGTGCAACTAAAATCCAGGGTTTGTTACCGCAGAAGAACAAGAGCAGATTTCAAGGATAGCCAGCAGTCTCTGCCTCTTGTTCACAGTTTTGAGGACCTTGGGGAGTGGGAGTGGTGTAAGTTGTTTGTTCAATTTCTCTATTGCTCTAGCTTTTCTCATTGAATTATATGTAGCATTTGTAAGGCAAGAGGGAGTTTTCTTGTATGTGTTTGTCAGCTTTGTAGCAATTTATAAGACTTTGTTTTCTTCAACTACTGTTCATCAATTAGCTGCAAAGTGGTGTAGAAAATATAATGAGAGGTGCAGCCATTCCTGCTGTGGAGGAAAGAGGGCATTGACAAAGAGGCAGTGATTGTGAAAAGATGCTCGTGAAATATTTTTTAAGACATAGAAACTTAACAGAGTTTTCTTTTTAGAATGACGACTTAGTGATAGTTAATGACAAGCATTGATGTGTGATGTGACACACACGAGGAGGAAGCAGAGTGTACAGGGTTTGCACTGGGTCTCTGTCATTGGTCTTGTGTTCCCAGCCTGTCCTGTGCCACTTGCTTCCTGACGGCCTGGGGAGGGCCTTCCTCTCTGCGCTCTAGCAGTGTTGCGTGGTGCTTGGCACACGGTGGGATTCAGTTAGTATTTTTGAAATAATTTCCTACCAGTTCACCTGTTTATTGTTGGTAACACAAAAGTAAAACAATAAAAATGTCCAGGTTCTAAATGTATTGGAGTTTGAAGCCATATTTTCTTCTTAGAGAGGAACCAGTACACTTGTTGAGAAAGTAACAAAGATAGCCTCATGGCCAGGGACTCTTGTTTATTTATTTTATACATACACAGACACACACACACATACATACACTCTATATGTGTGTATATGCTATGTGTTTTATATATATATATATGCTATATTATATACTTAATTGTACATATAATAATATATTACATACTATATAATGAGAGGTGCAGCCATTCCTGCTGTGGAGGAAAGAGGGCATTGACAAAGAGGCAGTGATTGCTCATGTGAACCAATACCTAATAAAATACAGTTGTAAAATGATAGGTAGGTATAAATGATAGGTATAAAACTTTTTATTGCCAATTCCAGAGAAGCAGTTGTTTTGTTTGTGCTTTGTTCTTGCAGTATAAACAATCTATGTTTTGCTTTTTTTATGTAGAACTTTCTTTTACTTGATGAGATAATACCTGTCTCTTATACACATCTAGATGTGTATAAGAGACAGGTATGGGTTTCCTGGGGCTGCTGATACAAAGTACCACAAAACATGTGGCTTAAAACTATAGGAAAGTTTTGTTTCACAGTCTTGGAGGCTAGAAGTCTGAAATTAAGCTACCAGCACTGTCATGATTCCTCTGAATCCGATAAGGGAGCATCCTTTCTTGCCTCTGCTAGTTCTGAGTGGTTGCAGGCAAACCTTGGCTTTCCTTGGCTTGAAAGCCATCACCCCAGCCTCTGTCTCCATCATCAGGTAGCTATTTTCTGTGTGTCTGTCTGTCTCTGCATCTCTCATAAGGACTCCAGTCATATTGGATTCAGGGCCCACCCTACTCCACTGTGATCTCACTTTAATTGATTACCTTTCCAACAACCAAATTTCCAAATAAAGTCAAGTTACGTTTTGAGCTAACTGGTGTTCAGTTCAGTTCAGTTCAGTTCATTCACTCAGTCGTGTCCAACTCTTTGCGACCCCATGCACGCCAGGCTTCCCTGTCCATCACCAATTCCCAGAGTTCACTCAGAGTCACGTCCATCGAGTCAGTGATGCCATTCAGCCATCTCATCCTCTGTCGTCTCCTTCTCCTCTTGCCTCCAATCCCTCCCAGCATCAGAGTCTTCCAATGAGTCAACTCTTCACATGAGGTGGTCAAAGTACTGGAGTTTCAGCTTTAGCATCATTCTTCCAAAGAAATCCCGGGGCCGATCTCCTTCATAATGGACTAGTTGGATCTCCTTGCAGTCCAAGGGACTCTCAAGAGTCTTCTCTAACACCATAGTTCAAAAGCATCAATTCTTCGGCACTCAGCCTTATTCACAGTCCAACTCTCACATCCATACATGACTACTGGAAAAACCATAGCCTTAACTAGACGGACCTTTGTTGGCAAAGTAATGTCTCTGCTTTTGAATATGCTGTCTAGGTCGGTCATAACTTTTCTTCCAAGGAGTAAGCGTCTTTGAATTCCATGACTAGTTAGGATGTATCTTTTATGTGGTGATGCAACTCTCACCATAACAAGTCCCATGGCTAGTGTGAACCTCCGTGATGTTGGGACCCAGACTCTTTCTCTCTTCTGTTACTCCACTGCATGTGACCTTGACCCCGCTGGCAGTCCCCAAGGCCCAGGCTGGGATGGAGGAAGGTCCTGGTTGCTGTCACTCTCCACTGCCCTGGATTTAGTCACATGGCTGCTCCTGTCAGCTCGAGAGCCTAGAGACAGAGGGAGGATCTCCTTCCAGGCTGCCACGTGCAACTAAAATCCAGGGTTTGTTACCGCAGAAGAACAAGAGCAGATTTCAAGGATAGCCAGCAGTCTCTGCCTCTTGTTCACAGTTTTGAGGACCTTGGGGAGTGGGAGTGGTGTAAGTTGTTTGTTCAATTTCTCTATTGCTCTAGCTTTTCTCATTGAATTATATGTAGCATTTGTAAGGCAAGAGGGAGTTTTCTTGTATGTGTTTGTCAGCTTTGTAGCAATTTATAAGACTTTGTTTTCTTCAACTACTGTTCATCAATTAGCTGCAAAGTGGTGTAGAAAATATAATGAGAGGTGCAGCCATTCCTGCTGTGGAGGAAAGAGGGCATTGACAAAGAGGCAGTGATTGTGAAAAGATGCTCGTGAAATATTTTTTAAGACATAGAAACTTAACAGAGTTTTCTTTTTAGAATGACGACTTAGTGATAGTTAATGACAAGCATTGATGTGTGATGTGACACACACGAGGAGGAAGCAGAGTGTACAGGGTTTGCACTGGGTCTCTGTCATTGGTCTTGTGTTCCCAGCCTGTCCTGTGCCACTTGCTTCCTGACGGCCTGGGGAGGGCCTTCCTCTCTGCGCTCTAGCAGTGTTGCGTGGTGCTTGGCACACGGTGGGATTCAGTTAGTATTTTTGAAATAATTTCCTACCAGTTCACCTGTTTATTGTTGGTAACACAAAAGTAAAACAATAAAAATGTCCAGGTTCTAAATGTATTGGAGTTTGAAGCCATATTTTCTTCTTAGAGAGGAACCAGTACACTTGTTGAGAAAGTAACAAAGATAGCCTCATGGCCAGGGACTCTTGTTTATTTATTTTATACATACACAGACACACACACACATACATACACTCTATATGTGTGTATATGCTATGTGTTTTATATATATATATATGCTATATTATATACTTAATTGTACATATAATAATATATTACATACTATATAATGAGAGGTGCAGCCATTCCTGCTGTGGAGGAAAGAGGGCATTGACAAAGAGGCAGTGATTGCTCATGTGAACCAATACCTAATAAAATACAGTTGTAAAATGATAGGTAGGTATAAATGATAGGTATAAAACTTTTTATTGCCAATTCCAGAGAAGCAGTTGTTTTGTTTGTGCTTTGTTCTTGCAGTATAAACAATCTATGTTTTGCTTTTTTTATGTAGAACTTTCTTTTACTTGATGAGATAATACAGTGCTACCCTCTGCTGCCATCAGATGATGAAATGATTGTGGATGTGCAAGCTTTTACAGCTTCTTGGGAAAAGGTAGGAAACCTTTCCAAAATTATGACTGCTAAAAGATAACTGTGACATAGATTTATTGGAGAATTTTTAGATTTTACATATACTGTAAAATGTGACTTGCTCATTTACTTAGAATATATTATAGCAATTCTCAGAATCAGGGATGAGGTTTATTCTTGGGAAAAGGTAGGAAACCTTTCCAAAATTATGACTGCTAAAAGATAACTGTGACATAGATTTATTGGAGAATTTTTAGATTTTACATATACTGTAAAATGTGACTTGCTCATTTACTTAGAATATATTATAGCAATTCTCAGAATCAGGGATGAGGTTTACAATGAATGGAGATTAAGTGTAAAATCAGCCTGAGGCATTTGACATGTTACTCTTTTTCTCATTTGCAAGAGAGCTTTCAGTGTATTAGCACATGTTGAACTTAAAGTATATAAATTCTTCTTTTAATTTTTAGTTTATTTTTCATCATGTTTTATTACAGAGTATTAAATATAATTCCCTGTGCTATACAATAAGATCACCTTAAACAAAAGATATAGAGCACAAATAGCTTTTCTTGAGAACCCAGATCTAATATTTTGAGCTGAAGTGTGAAGTGTCAGTTGCTCCACTTGTCTCTGAGTCTTTGTGACCCCGTGGACTGTAGCCCGCCAGGCCCCTCTGTCCATGGGGATGGACACCCACTCCAGCATTTCTGTTGTTGTTGTTCAGTCTCTCAGTCATGTCCAGATCTGTGCGACTCCATAAACTGCAGCACGCCAGACTCCCTTGTGCATCACCAACGCCAGGAGCTTGCTCAAACTCATGTCCATCGAGTCAGTGATGCCATCCAACCATCTCATCTTCTGTCGTCCCCTTCTTCTCCTGCCTTCAGTCTTTCCCAGCATCAGGGTCTTTTCTAATGAGTCAGCTCTTCACATCAGGTGGCCAAAGTATTGGAGTTTCAGCTTCAGCATCAGTCCTTCCAATGAATATGNTTTAATTTTTAGTTTATTTTTCATCATGTTTTATTACAGAGTATTAAATATAATTCCCTGTGCTATACAATAAGAGCACCTTAAACAAAAGATATAGAGCACAAATAGCTTTTCTTGAGAACCCAGATCTAATATTTTGAGGTGAAGTGTGAAGTGTCAGTTGCTCCACTTGTCTCTGAGTCTTTGTGACCCTGTGGACTGTAGCCCGCCAGGCCCCTCTGTCCATGGGGATGGACACCCACTCCAGCATTTCTGTTGCTGTTGTTCAGTCTCTCAGTCATGTCCAGATCTGTGTGACTCCATAAACTGCAGCACGCCAGACTCCCTTGTGCATCACCAACGCCAGGAGCTTGCTCAAACTCATGTCCATCGAGTCAGTGATGCCATCCAACCATCTCATCTTCTGTTGTCCCCTTCTTCTCCTGCCTTCAGTCTTTCCCAGCATCAGGGTCTTTTCTAATGAGTCAGCTCTTCACATCAGGTGGTCAAAGTATTGGAGTTTCAGCTTCAGCATCAGTCCTTCCAATGAATATGCAAGACTGATTTCCTTTAGGATTGACTTGTTTGATCTCCTTGCTGTTCAAGGGACTCTCAAGGGTCTTCTCTAACACCACAGTTCAAAAGCATCAATTCTTTGGTGCGCAGCCTTCATTATGGTGAAAACTCTCGCATCCATACATGACTACTGGAAAAACTGTAGCTTTGACTAGATGGGCCTTTATCAGCAAAGCAGTGTCTCTGCTTTTTAATACAAAGTCTAGGTTTGTCATAGCTCTTGTGCCAAGGAACAAACATCTTTGAATTTCATGGCTGCAGTCACTGTCTGAAGTGATTTTGGAGCACAAGAAAATAAAATCTGTCACTATTTCCACTTTCTATTTGTCATGAAGTGATGGGACCAGATGCTGTGATATTAGTTTTTCGAATGTTGAATTTTAAGCCAACATTTACTCTTTTTCACTCTCTTCTTTTACCTTCGTTCTCTGCCATTAAGTGGCATCATCAGCATGTTTGAGATTATTGATATTCTATCAGAATTCTGGATTTCATTTTGTGATCATCTAGCCTGGCATTTTGCATCATGTAATCTGTATAAAAGTTAAACAAGTAGGGTGACCATATACAGCTTTGACATACTCCTTTCCTGATTTTGAACCAGTCTGTTATTGCATGTCCAGTTCTAACCGCTACTTCTTGACCTGCATATAGGTTTTTCAGGAGGCAAGTAAGGTGATCTGGTATTCCCATCTCTTTCAGAATTTTCAACAGTTTATTGTGATCCACACAGTCAAAGGCTTTAGTCAATGAAGCAGAAATAGATGTTTTTCTGGAATTACCTTGCTTTTCTGTGATTCAACAGATGTTAGCAATTTGATCTCTGGTTCCTCTGCCTTTCTAACTCCAGCTTATACACCTGAAAGTTCTCCGTTTACGTACTGCTGAAGCCTAGCTTGAAGAATTTTGAGCAATACTTTGCTAGCATATGAAATGAGTGCAATTGTGTGGTTGTTGGAAAAAAGAAGGAAACTTCCTAAAGTGAGCTAAAAAGAGATAAAATTTGATGAAGAGGTCTCTAGGACACAGTATGATAAAATAGGAAAGAGAAAAATGTGGGGTATATTTTGCATATCAATTATGTTGATTCTTGTTATGTTTTCCACTTTCTAAAACAATTTGTGTTACTTTATTAATATGGGTAAATTAAATTAAAAACTTTAATTTATAGGCATCAGAGACTCCAGCCCTACAAGGACTTTCCTTTACTGTCAGACCTGGTGAACTGTTAGCTGTGGTCGGACCTGTGGGAGCAGGAAAGGTAAGTTAATGATGTCTCTTGTCAGCTTGATGCAGTTGTGCAGCTCCTGTTAAATTCTCAGAACTGAGCCCAGATCCTTGTGTGACTCAGTTTGAATTGAGTGTATCTAGAAAAGTGTCTCTCTAGGTGTGTTCATGGAACATTCGTTTTACAAGAATGTTTCATGGCCAAATAAATCAGCATAAATGCACACTGTCTTTTCATTCTTGGTGCTTCCCATTTCCCAGTTAGGAACTGCCTGTGGAGAATTTGGATGTCTCAGTGAAGGAAATTATTTATGTGACAGCTGTTTGGGATTAAATTAAATTAAATCAGACTTAAATTGAAGAAATTGGGGAAAACCAATAGACCATTCAGGCATGACCTAAATCAAATCTCATGATTATACAATGGAAGTGAGAAATAGATTTAAGGGACTAGATCTGATAGAGTGCCTGATGAACTATGGATGGAGGTTTGTGTCACTGTACAGGAGACAGGGATCAAGACCATCCCCAAGAAAAAGAAATGCAAAAAGGCAAAATAGCTGTCTGAGGAGGCCTTACAAATAGCTGTGAAAAGAAGAGAAGCAAAAAGCAAAGGAGAAAAGGAAAGATATACCCATTTGAATTCAGCATTCCAAAGAATAGCAAGGAGACATAAGAAAGCCTTCCTCAGCAATCAGTGCAAAGAAATAGAGGAAAACAATAGAATGGGAAAGAATAGAGATCTCCTCAAGAAAATTAGAGATACCAAAGGAACATTTCATTCAAAGATGGGCACAATAAAGGACAGAAATGGTAGAGACCTAACAGAAGCAGAAGATATTAAGAGATGGCAAGAATACACAGAAGAACTGTACAAAAAA
>SJYX01009100.1:106225-125740 GCA_006410675.1 Oreotragus oreotragus | reverse complement strand
TCCTTTGTCAAAGTTAAGGTGTCCATACATGCATGGATTTATCTCAGGGCTTTCTATTTTGTTCCATTGATCTGTGTTTCTGTTTTTGTGCCAGTATCATACTGTCTTGATGACTGTTGCTATGTAGTATAGCCTGAAGTCAGGCAGGTTGATTCCTCCAGTTCCATTCTTCTTTCTCAAGATTGCTTTGGCTATTTGAGTTTTTTTGTAATTCCATACAAATTGTGAGATTATTTGTTCTAGTTCTCTGAAAGATACTGTTGGTAGCTTGATAGGGATTGCATTGAATCTATAGATTGCTTTGGGTAGTATATTCATTTTCACTGTATTAATTCTTCAAATCCATGAACATGGTATATTTCTCCATCTATTTGTGTCATCTTTGATTTCCTTCATCAGTGTTTTATAGTTTTCTATATATAGGTCTTTTAGTTCTTTAAGTAGATTTATCCCTAAGTATTTTATTTTTTTCATTACAGTGGTGAGTGGAATTGTTTCCTTAATTTCTCTTGTTTTCTCATTGTTCGTGTATAGGAATGCAAGGAATTTCTGTGTGTTAATTGTATATTCTGCAACTTTACTGTATTCATTAATTAGCTCTATTAACTTTTTGGTGGAGTCTTTAGGGTTTTCTATCTAGAGGATCATGTCATCTGCAAACAGTGAGAGTTTTACTTCTTCTTTTCCAATCTGGATTCATTTTATTTCTTTTTCTGCTTTGATTGCTGTGGCTAAAACTTCCAAAACTGTGTTGAATAGTAGTGGTGTGAGTGAGCATCCTCGTCTTGTTTTTGACTTTAGAGGAAATGCTTTCAATTTTTCACCATTAAGGATAATGTTTGCTGTGGGTTTATCATATATGGCTTTTATTATGTCAAGGTATGTTCCTTCTATGCCTGTTTTCTGGAAGGTTTTTATATCATAAGTGGATGGTGAACTTTGTCAAAGGCTTTCTCTGCATCTATTGAGATAATCATATGGTTTTTATCTTTTAATTTGTTAATGTGGTGTACACATTGATTGATTTGTGAATATTGAAGAATCCTTGCATCCCTGGGATAAAGCCCTCTTAGTCATGATGCATGATCTTTTTAATATGTTGTTGGATTCTGTTGCTAGAATTTTGTTAAGGATTTTTCCATCTATGTTCATCAGTGATATTGGCCTGTAGTTTTCTTTTTTGTGGCATCTTTGATTTTGGTATTAGGGTGATGGTGGCCTCGTAGAATGAGTTTGGAAGTTTACCTTCCTCTGCAATTTTCTGGAAGAGTTTGAGTAGAATAGGTGTTAGCTCTTCTCTACATTTTTGATAGAATTTACCTGTGAAGCCATCTGGTCCTGAGCTTTTGTTTGTTGGAAGATTTCTGTTTACAGTTTTGATTTCTGTGCTTGTGATGGGTCTGTTAAGATTTCTATTTCTTCCTGGTTCAGATTTGGAAAGTTATACTTTTCTAAGAATTTGTCCATTTCTTCCAAGTTGTCCATTTTATTGGCATATAGTTGCTGATAGTAGTCTCTTATGATCCTTTGTGTTTCTGTGTTGTCTGTTGTGATTTCTCCATTTTCATTTCTAATTTTGTTAATTTGATTCTTCTCCCTTTGTTTCTTGATGAGTCTGGCTAATGGTTTGTCTATTTTTTTTTATCCTCTCGAAGAAGCAGCTTTTAGCTTTGTTGAGTTTTGCTATGGTCTCTTTTATTTCTTTTGCATTTATTTCTGTCCTAATTTTTGTGATTTCTTTCCTTTTACTCACCCTGGGGTTCTCCATTTCTTCCTTTTCTAGTTGCTTTAGGTGTAGAGTTGGGTTATTTATTGGATTTCTCTCTTGTTTCTTGAGGTAGGCTTGTATTGCTATGAACCTTCCCGTTAGCAATGCTTTTACTGAATCCCATAGGTTTTGGGTTGTTGTGTTTTCATTTTCATTTGTTTCTATGTATATTTTGATTTCTTTTTGATTTCTTCTGTGATTTGTTGGTTATTCAGAAGTGTGTTGCTTAGCCTCCATATGTTTGTATTTTTCATACTTTTTTTTCCTGTAGTTGATATCTGATCACAATGTGATCAGAAAAGATGTTTGAGATGATTTGCATTTTTTTGTGTGTTTACCAAACCTAGATTTATGGGCCTAGGATGTGATCTATCCTGGAGAAGTTTCCGTGTGCATTTGAGAAGAGGGTGAAATTCATTGTTTTAGGATGAAATGTCCTATAGATATCAATTAGGTCTAACTGGTCCATTGTATCATTTAAAGTTTGTGTTTCCTTGCTAATTTTCTATTTAGTTGATCTATCCATAGCTGTGAGTGGGATATTAAAGTCTTCCACTATTATTGTGTTATTGTTAATTTCCCCTTTCATATTTGTTAGCATTTGCCTTACATATTGTGGTGCTCCTATGTTGGGTGCATATATGTTTATACTTGTTATATCTTCTTCTTGGATTGATCCTTGATCATTATGTATTGTCCTTCTTTGTCTCTTTTCACAGCCTTTTTTACAAAGTCTATTTTATCTGATATGAGTATTGCTTGTCCTGCTTTCTTTTGGTCTCTATTTGTATGAAATATCTTTTTCCAGCCCTTCACTTTCAGTTGGTATGTGTCCCCAGGTTTGAGGTGGGTCTCATATAGACAGCATATATAGGGGTCTTGTTTTTGTATCCATTCAGCCAGTTTTTGTCTTTTGGTTGGGGCATTCAACCCATTTACATTTAAGGTAATTATCAATAAGTATGATCCTGTTGCCACTTACTTTGTTGTTTTGGGTTTGAGTTAATAAACCTTTTTTGTGTTCCCTATCTAGAGAAGATTGTTTAGCATTTGTTGGAGAGCTGGTTTGGTGGTGCTGAATTTTCTTNTTTTGGTTGGGGCATTCAACCCATTTACATTTAAGGTAATTATCAATAAGTATGATCCTGTTGCCACTTACTTTGTTGTTTTGGGTTTGAGTTAATAAACCTTTTTTGTGTTCCCTATCTAGAGAAGATTGTTTAGCATTTGTTGGAGAGCTGGTTTGGTGGTGCTGAATTTTCTTAGTTTTTGCTTGTCTGTAAAGCTTTTGATTTCTCTTTCATATTTGAATGAGATCCTTGCTGGGTACAGTAATCTGGGTTGTAGGTTTTTCTCTTTCAACACTTTAAGTATGTCCTGCCATTCCCCCCTGGCCTGAAGACTTTCTATTTAAAGATCAGCTGTTATCCTTATGAGAATCCCTTTTTGGGTTAATTGTTGTTTTTCCCTTGCTGCTTTTAATATTTGTTCTTTGTGTTTGATCTTCATTAATTTGATTAATATGTGTCTTTTGGTGTTTTGCCTTGGGTTTATCCTGTTTCAGGCTCTCTGGGTGGCCATTTTCTTCCCCATTTTAGGGAAGTTTTCAACTGTTATCTCCTCAAGTATTTTCTCATGGCCTTTCTTTTTATCTTCTTCTTCTGGGACTCTTATGATTAGAATGCTGGGCCGTTTGACACTGTTCCAGAGGCCTTGAAGTTGCCCTCATTTCTTTTAATTCTTTTTTCTTTTTTTCCTCTCTGCTTCATTTATTTCCACCATTCTGTCTTCCACCTTGCTTATCCTATCTTCCGTCTCAGTTATTTTATTATTGTTTCCTTCCAGAGTGCTTTGCTGCTGTTGCTGCTGCTGCTAAGTTGCTTCAGTCATGTCCGACTCTGTGAAAACCCACAGAAGGCAGCCCACCAGGCTCCCCCATCCCTGGGATTCTCCAGGCAAGAGCACTGGAGTGTGTTGCCATTACCTTCTCCAACGCATGAAAGTGAAAAGTGAAAGTCAAGTCTCTCAGTCGTGTCTGACTCTTAGCAACCCCATGGGCTGCAGCCTACCAGGCTCCTCCATCCATGGAATTTTCCAGGCAAGAGTACTGGAGTGGGTTGCCAGAGTGCTTTAGATCTCAGCTATTGAATTATTCAATATTTATTGATTCATTTTTTTCTCCTAGGTCCTTTTTAAACTTTTCTTGCATCTTCTAAATCCTTGTCTCCAGACTATTTATCTGTAACTCCATTTTGTTTTCAAAATTTTGGATCATTTTTACTATTATTATTCTGCATTCTTTTTCAGTTAGACTCCCTATCTCCTCCTCTTCTGTTTGGTTTAGTGGGCTTATATCATGTTCCTTTGCCTGCTGAATATTTCTCTGCTTTTTCATCTTGTTTATGTTGCTGTGTTTGGGGTGGCCGTTCTGTGTGCTGGAAGTTTGTTGTTCCTCTTTATTGTGGAGGTTCCTCCTTGTAGGTGGGGTTGGACGAGTGGCTTGTCAAGGTTTCCTGGTTAGGGAAGCTTGTGTTGGTGTTCTTGTGGGTGGAGCTATATCTCTTCTCTCTGGAGTGCAATGAAGTGTCCAGCAGTGATTTCTGAGGTGTCTATGGGTTTGATGTGACTTTTGCCCATTTGTATTTTTGTACTTGGGGTTATGTTCCTGCTTTGCTGGAGAATTAGCTTGGTATGTCTTGCTCTGAAACTTGTTGGCTCTTAGGTAGAGCTTGGTTTCATTGTAGGTATGGAGGCTTTTGGATGAGCTTTTGTTGATTAATGGTCTCTGGAGTCAGGAGATTTCTGGTGATTCAAGTTTTAGATTTATGCCTCCTGCCTCCGGCTTTCAGTCTTATTCTTGTAGTAGCCTCAAGATTTCTCCATCCATATAGTACTGAAGACAAAACATATAGGTTAATGATGAAATGATTCTCCACAGTGAGGGACATCCAGAGAGGTTCAGAGAGTTACATGGAGAAGAGAAGAGGGAGGAGGGAGATAGAGGTGACCAGGAGGAGAAGAGGGGGAATCAAAAGAGGAGAGAGCAGTCTAGCCAGTAATCAATTCCCTATGTGTTCTCCACAGTCTGGAACACTCAGAGAGGTTCACAGAGTTCCATAGAGAAGAGAAAAGGAAGGAAGGAGAAAGAGGTGACCAGGAGGAGAGGAGGGGGAGTCAAAAGGTGAGAGAGCAATCTAGCCTGTGATCAGTTCCCTAAGTTTTCTTCACCACCCAGAACACCCAAAGAGATTCACAGAGTTAAGCAGAGAAGAGAAGGGGGAGGGAGGAGATAGAGGTGACCTGGGGGAGAGAAAGGAGAGTCAAAAGGAGAGAGAGCAATCAAGCCAGTAATCACACTCCTAAGTAAAAATGGGTACTGAAGATTGGATTCTTAAAGGTACAAAATTGATAACAATTACCAAAAAGCAAAGATTAAAAATCTAGAGTAGAGGTTAGACTCTCCAAAAATACAATATTAAAAAAAAATCACAAAATTTATATATTAAAAATATGAAATTTGCTTTAAAAAATAGGGTCTTTTTTCAAGGTAATAGGTTTTAAAAATGAAAATTTTAAAAAAATTTAAAAATTAAAAAGAAATTTTATAATAATAATAGTAAAATATATCTAGGAATTTCTCTGGAGTTGTTGAGGGCAGTGTATGGTCAGTTCAGTTTCAGATAATTCCTTGTTGCACCTTATACTTCTTCTCAATGTCTGTAGGTCCCTTCCAGTGTAGTCAGTGTTAACTACAGGGTTTTAATCTGTTGCACCTGTCACTTCCAGAGCCCTTCCCTCTTCTTGGTTTATTTTGGCTTCCTCTCTTTGCAAGTCTCTTCAGTATCTAACTTCTGCCCTGACTCAAGATGGCCAAAGTGGTCATTTATTTAGGCTCACTTGTTCAATTGTGCTGCATGGAGAGAGGTACACTACAAACAGTTATCACTGGCGGGTGTGGGGAGTGCTTGCAGTGTATGGGTCACACTGGGTTTGCCCCCACTCACATCCTGTGTGCTTTCCTGGTCTATACCTCTTAGGCTCCAGGTTGCTCTGCCGGAAAACTTTCTGGGTGGGCCATGGGTTGTGAGCACTTCCCAGATCTACACCACTCAGGTTCAGGTTCTCGAATACTCCACAAAAGCATACTCAGTTGGGCCTGCATTTTGTGCCCACGTTTTGTGTCCTTCCCAGGTCCAAGCAGCTCAGGCGACCAGGTGCTTGGCAAGTGCACACTCCCCAGGTGTGGGGCATCTTATCACCTCCCGGTTCCCAGCCACTGGGTTTCCTGGGTGTGCAGCTGCATCTCAGGTGTGCCGTGTCTCTCTTCTGGGGAGCTGATCTCTAGGTGCGACCCTCCTGACAGATGTCAACTGTCCAGGATCCCAGGAAGACTTGGTTAGCGACTGTGAACCTGCTCGCAGTTTGATAGGGGATGCTGTCTCTGGGGCCGAGTTTGCCCCTTTCCTTCAGGTTCTGGCTGGCACCCGCCTGCCTCTCTGCCTCTGGCGGGAGATAAGCCAGTCTGCGACTGGCTAGCTCTCCTCTGGTATTCGCTCAGTCCTTTGTTCTGTGAGTGGGCCCGGCAGTGCCTCAGGTTAGAGCTTTTCACGGGGAAGTACTCTCTCTCACTCTCTCTTTCCTCTTTGTTTCCCCCTTCTCCAGCTATCCCACGGTTTGGGTTGCTCTCTCACATTAGCTCCCTCAGATTGCCCTCAGGGCATTCAGGCCTGGTCCTTACCCTAAGCACTGCAGCCCGCGCCTTCCTGTTCAGCCCCTGCTTGCTGGTGGCCAACATGAGTGACTGGGCTACTTCTCCTCTGGGAGTTGTAGTCAGACCCGTAATCTGTGGGTTTTATTTATTTATATTTTCCTCCCGGTTATGTTGCCCTCTGAGATTTCAAAACTCTCCACAGACCCGCTGGTGAGAAGGTTTTCTGGTGTTTGGAAACTTCTCTTTTAAGAGTCCCTCCCTGGGACGGGTCTCCATCCCTAACTCTTTTGTCTCTCTTTTTATCTTTTTTTTTTTTTTGAGAATGGCATTGAAACATGTATAATATCATATAAGAAATGAATCGCCAGTCTAGGTTCTTTTATCTTTTCTCTTTTGTCCTACTTTCTTTCAAAGACAATGGGCTGCCTTTCTGGGTGCCTGGTGTCCTCCACCAGCATTCAGAAGTTGTTTTGTGTTATTTGCTCAGCGTTCAAATGATCTTTCAATGAATTTGTGGGGAAGAAAGTGGTCTCCCCGTCCTATTCCTCTGCCATCTCAGCCTCAATCCCTCTTTCTTCTTCTATTTGTTGCATCATCTTGTGAAAGTTTTATTTTGTTTTTCATTATTTTTATTTTTAATGAAAGATAATTGCTTTACAATATTAATTTGATTTCTGCCATACATCAATATGAATTAGCCATAGGTAGTTGGTGATGGACAGGGAGGCCTGGTGTGCTGTGATTCATGGGGTCGCAAAGAGTTGGACACGACTGAGCGACTGAACTGAACTGAATTGATACATATGTCCCTCCTCTTGAACATCCCTCTCACCTCCCACACTTTCCCATCCCTCTAGGTTGTTACAGCACCCTGGTTTGAGCTTTCTGACTCATACAACAAATTTCCATTGACTATCTATTTTACATATGGTAGTGCATGTTTCCATGCTACTCTCTCCATTCGTCTCTTGTGAGTTTGATGTTAATTCTTCTTTAAATATATTTGACATAATTCATCACATAAGCTATCTGATTCTGCTTTTGTTTGTGGAAATATATTTGCTATTAGTTTGATCCTTTTACTTGTAAGTCTATTTGGATTTTTAAATTTCTCCTTGAGTCAGTTTTATCTAATTTGTTATAGCATTCAATTTTTTATATCATTCTTCATAATCTTTTTATTTCTATATGTTTGTGTTAATGTTCTTTCATTTATGATTTTTGCAATTTGAGTATTTGTTATTTTGTCTTAGTCTAACTAAAAGCTTTTAAATTTTGTTGAATCTTTTCCAAAAATTGACTTTTGGTTTTATTGACTTCCTCTTTTTATTTTCTATTTTCTTTTCATTTATACCCATTCTANTTATTTCTATATGTTTGTGTTAATGTTCTTTCATTTATGATTTTTGCAATTTGAGTATTTGTTATTTTGTCTTAGTCTAACTAAAAGCTTTTAAATTTTGTTGAATCTTTTCCAAAAATTGACTTTTGGTTTTATTGACTTCCTCTTTTTATTTTCTATTTTCTTTTCATTTATACCCATTCTAATATTCATTAGTTCCTTCCTTATGCTCACTTTGGTTTAGTTTACTCTTCATTTCCCTGTGTCTTATAGTGAGTTTTTAGGTTAATTATTTTAGATGATATTTTTGAGAAAATTTTAAATAATTTTTCTTTTTCATTAGTAATGACATTTAATTCTAATAACTGCTTTAACTACATCCTGTAAGGTTTGGGAACTCATGTTTTTCATTTCATTCATCTCAAAGTGTTTTCTGATTTTCCTTGTGGCTTCTTTTACCCACTGGTTATCTGTTAGCTTCCACATACTTTTAAATTATTCAACTCCCTTTTGTTATTTGTTTCTAATTCCATTCCATTGTAGTCAGAGATCAAACTTGCATGATTTCAATATTTTCCAAATTTACTGAGGCTCTGTAATGGCATAAAATAGTCTATTCTGGAGAATGTACTTTAGATGATTGTGTATTCTGCTCTTTACTGTTATTGGGTTGAATGTTTTACAGATATCTGTTAGTTATAGGGTTTTTTAAAATATACTGTTGTTTTGATATTGTGTTCTATTACCTGCTATCTTCTGCCCACTTATTCTAATATTACTGAAAGGGAGGTATTGAATTTTCTAATTTTTATTTTTTAAATATCTTTTTATTCCTTCAATTCTGTCTGTTTTTACTTCATGTATTATGAGGTACTGTAATGATATACATATATATATTAAATTATTATATCTTCTTGATGGATAAAGCATTTTATCATGATAAAAATGACCCAATTTGTATCTAACTACAACTTTTGTCTTAAAGTATGTTTGATCTAGCAATATTTTTGTCCTAAGGCATATGCATACAGATGTTCCAGCTCTCTTTTCATTCCTGTTTGCATGATATACTTTTTCATCTTTTTGTTTTCAAGGTACTTATATCATAAAATGCAAAGTGTGTCTCCTTTGGATAGCATATAATTGAAGCATTAAAAAAAAATCTGTTCTTCCCATCTCTACTTTTGATTTTATTGAGGACATTTTCATCTGTGCTTCTCGTAGAGTGTGAAGTCAAGTGGTAGCATCACTAGAAACAAAGCTAGTGGAGATGATGGAATTCCAGTTGAGCTATTTCAAATCTTAAAAGATGATGCTGTGAAAGTGCTGCACTCAATATGCCAGCACATTTGGAAAACTTAGCAGTGGCCACAGGACTGGAAAAGGTCAGTTTTCATTCCAATCCCAAAGAAAGGCAATGCCAAAGAATGTTCAAATCACTACACAATTGCACTCATCTCACACGCTAGTAAAGTAATGCTCAAAATTCTCCAAGCCAGGCTTCAGCAATACGTGAACCATGAACTTCCTGATGTTCAAGCTGGTTTTAGAAAAGGCAGAGGAACCAGAGATCAAATTGCCAACATCTGTTGGATCGTCAAAAAAGCAAAAGAGTTCCAGAAAAAGCATCTATTTTGCTTTATTGACTACACCAAAGCCTTTGACTGTGTGGATCACAATCAACTGTGGAAAATTCTTAGAGATGGGAATACCAGGCCACCTGAACTGCCTCCTGAGAAAGCTGTATGCAGGTCAAGAAGCAACAGTTAGAACTGTACATGGAACAACAGACTGGTTCCAAATTAGGCTGCAATACGTGAACCATGAACTTCCTGATGTTCAAGCTGGTTTTAGAAAAGGCAGAGGAACCAGAGATCAAATTGCCAACATCTGTTGGATCGTCAAAAAAGCAAAAGAGTTCCAGAAAAAGCATCTATTTTGCTTTATTGACTACACCAAAGCCTTTGACTGTGTGGATCACAATCAACTGTGGAAAATTCTTAGAGATGGGAATACCAGGCCACCTGAACTGCCTCCTGAGAAAGCTGTATGCAGGTCAAGAAGCAACAGTTAGAACTGTACATGGAACAACAGACTGGTTCCAAATTAGGCAAGGAGTACATCAAAGTTGTATATTGTCACCCTGCTTATTTAACTTATATGCACAGTACATCATGTGAAATACCAGGCTGGGTGAATGACAAGCTGGAATCAAGATTGCCAGGAGAAATCTCAACAACCTCAGATATGCAAATGATACCACTCTAATGGCAGAAAGCTAAGAGGAAATAAAAAGCCTCTCAATAAGGAGAAAGAGGAGAGTGAAAAAACTGGCTTTGAAACTCAACATTAAAAAAAACAAGATCATGGCATCCAGTCCCATCACTTCATGGCAAAGAGAAGGGAAACAGAAGCAGTGACAGATTTTCTTTTCTTGGGCTCCAAAATCAATGGTGACAGTGACAGCAGCCATGAAATTAAAAGATGCTTGCTCTTTGGAAGGAAAGCTATGCAGTTCAGTTCAGTTAAGTTGCTCAGTCGTGTCCAACTCTTTGCGACCCCATGAATTGCAACACACCAGGCCTCCCTGTTCATCACCATCTCTCAGAGTTCACTCAGACTACAAACCTAGATATCATACTGGAAAGCAGAGACATCACTTTGCTGACAGAGGTCTGTATAGTCAAAGTTATAGTTTTTCCAGTAGTCATGTATGAATGTGAGAGTTGGACCATAAAGAAGGCTGAGCACTGAAGAATTGATGCTTTCGAACTGTGGTGCTGGAGAAGACTTTGAGAATTCTTTGGAAGGCAAGGAGATCAAACCAGTCAATCCTAAAGGAAACCAACTCAGAATATTCATTGGAAGGACTGATGCCAAAGCTGAAGCTTCAGTACTTGTGATGACCTGACTCATATGACCACCCGACGCAAAGAGCTGACTCATTGGAAAAGACTCTGATGCTGGGAAAGACTGAAGGCAAAAGGAGAAGATGGTAGCAGAAGATGAGGTGGTTGGATAGCAGCACTGACTCAATGGACATGAGTTTGGGCAAACACCAGGAGACAGAGAAGGACAGGGAAGCCTGGTGTGCTACAGTCCATGGAGTTGCAAAGAGTTGGACATGACTTAGTGACTGAACAACAAGAATGCCTTTCATATGATGGTTTTTTTTTCTGATTTCAGTAACTGAGTAATAAACACTGGTCTTACAAAATGAGTGTAAGTGAGCTTAAGCAAGTTACATTTTCTAAGCCCCAAAGACCAATGGTGATACTTTTGGACTGAGATGTGTAAATTTTCTTTCTCTAGGCTATCTTCTCACATGATAATGATATGGTGACATCAGCTATCAGTAGAATAAGGGATGAATGAATAATGAGGATCAGACATCACCTTACAAATCTATTATCTCACAACTTCTCCCTTCACCTTTCTATATATTCTGTCTCTATCAAAGTTTACATCTACCACAATGAACTCAAAGATGTTTGAGAAATTTTAGATAAAATTTTTCTGAAAGTAGATTTGATAACAAGCCCTATAAGATGATTTCTGAAACACAAATATTTTTAGAGGATATAGTTTGATTTAATAATGTTATATAAGGTTCTACTCATCTCCTGCCCAGTCAAAAGTGGTATTTAGTCTTTAAAGTAAATAATGAGTCTTTGAGTCTCAAGATTGGAACCTGTGGGAAGGAAGAGGCTTAACTGAGGTTCAAGCACTGTGGTGATCTACAGAACTGAGTGATAGTAGAAGGGCTTGGTGGGGCTCTAGGAGCAGGACTGATGGCTAAAGACTCAAATGGAACACAAAGTTGATGGTCAAGCTCCCTCATACTATAGGAACTCCAAGTTTGGTTTAGAAAATAAGATCAAACTCATGACATTATTAAAGGAAAAAAAATGCTATAGAAGTTAAAGAACTTTCACAAAGGTGAACTTGAAATAATTACTGCTATGAAAAATTCAGAGTCTGGTTGAGTAAACAGGCTTCAGAGCAATAGCACAATACCTCTCTGATAGAGGTATAGACAATAATTAATGGGACCAGAGAGGAGGAAACAACTTCCTAAAGGAGTCAGGAGTACTTGCACCTTGTTTGTAAGGATGATTTGGAGCTTATCAGTATCAAAGCTGTGGGAATAACATTCAAAGAAGGAATAGGATTTGCAAAGATGCAAGAGAATTTATTTGACAAATGTTTATTGAGAACTCTGTGCTTTCTAAATACTATTTAAGACTCTGAGGCTACAGGGGGAGTGAATGTGACATCTAACCAGATCATTAGTGAATTTATGCACCCTGCTCTGGGAAGGAAAGTTCATAAATCAGTTCTCATCATTTAAAACCACACAAGTCAAAGGACACATGAGGAAGGCCATCTTATCAACCAGTCAGTTTCTCATAGGGGAAGTTAATACTTTGGTATATTCACCATCATTCACAGCTTCATATGCCTGGAAATTAAGTTTTATCCATATGCTCAAAAGAACTTGGGTTACAGATGAATCCCTCACATTGATGAAATCTACCAAACTTTCACACAGATGATCAGAGGAATATTTGAATGAACCATTGAAAAAATTTAACACATATTGCTGCTGCTGCTAAGTTGCTTCAGTCGTGTCTGACTCTGTGTGACCCCATAGACAGTAGCCCACCAGGCTCCCCCATCCCTGGGAGTCTCTAGGCAAGAATACCGGAGTGGGTTGCCATTTCCTTCTCCAATAACACATATTAAATCATTTTAAAGCAAATTATTCATTTTACTTCACTAAAATTTTGTTTTTATGGCCACTTGCCAGTTTTGACAAGTGATATGGGATTTCCACCATGGTAGTGACAGAAAGTTTCATTCAAAAAATACACTTACTGATGTACAATGATTTATCAAAGGAAAATATTAAGTCTTCTGAACACAATAAATTATTCTTAGCAAAGATATAGTACATGCAAGTACAATATTTATGTAGATTGGAGGTATTCAGCATTAGAATAGCATTTACCGTGATCAAATATGGCAAATGAGGAAAGTTGGCAAACAGATGATTACTGAATTTCAGGAAACACTGGCCTAGTCATTAAGAGTGAAGTTGCTGTCAGAACTAGAACAAAAAGAATTTAAAATTTGTTTGGAAACACAAAAGATCCCAAATAGCCAAAATAATCATGAAAAAGAAAAACAGAGCTGGAAGAATCAGGCTATCTGACTTCAGATCACACAAAAAAATGACAGTAATTGAAAAGGTATAATATTGGCACAAAGCAGACACATAGATCAATGGAACTGGATAGAATGCCCAGAAATAGACCAATGCACCTATAATCAATAAATATATGACAAAGGTGAGAACATACAATGGAGAAAGACAGTCTCTTCAATAAGTGGTGATTGGAAAACTGGACAGTTACATATAAAACAATGAAATTGGAACATTCTCTAACACCATATAGAATAAGAAAAACTAGAGATCTCGATCTCTAAAACAAAATTAGAGATACCAAGGGAACACTTCATGCAAAGATAGGCACAATAAAGGTCAGAAGTGGTATGGATCTGAAAGAAGCAGAAAATATTAAGAAGAGTTGGCAAGAATACACAGAAAAACTGTATAGAAAAGATCGTAATGACCCAGATAACCACAATAGTGTGGTCACCCACCTAGAGCCAGACATCCTGGAGTGTGAAGTCAAGTGGGCCTTGGGAATTATCACTATGAACAAAGCTAGTGAAGGTGGTGGAATTCCAGCTGAGCTATTTCAAATCATAGATGATAATGCTATTAAAGTGCTGCACTCAATATGCCAGGAAATTTGGGAAACTCAACAGTAACCACGGGACAGGAAAGGGTCAATTTTCTTTCCAAATCCAAAGAAGGGCAATGCCAAAGAATGTTCAAACTACCACACAATTGCACTCATTTCACATGCTAGCAAGTAATGCTCAAAATTCTCCAAGCCAGGCTTCAACAGTGCATGAATGGAGAACTTCTAGATGTTCAAGCTGGATTTAGAAAAGACAGAGGAACCAGAGATTAAATTGTCAACATACTTTGGATCATAGAAAAAGCAAGAAAATTCCAGAACATATGCTTCTGCCTTATTGACTGGGCTAAAGTCTTTGACTGTGTGGATCACAACAAACTGTGGGAAATTCTCAAAGAGACGGGAATACCGGACCACCTTACCCATCTCCTGAGAAACCTGTATTCAGGACAGGAAGCAACAATTAGAACCAAAGCTGAAACAGTAGACTGCAAAACCAGTACAGTATTGTAAAGTAAAATAAAGTAAAAAGAAAAAAAAAGCCCCCCCAAAAATTGGGAAAGGAGTATGTCAAGACTGTATATTGTCACCCTGCTTATTTAACTTATATGCAGAGTACATCATGAGAAGTACTAGGCTGGATGAAGAACAAGCTGGACTCAAGATTGCTAGGAGCAATATCAATAACCTCAGATATGCAGATGACACCACCCTATGGCAGAAGGCAAAAAGGAACTAAAGAGCTTCTTGATGAAGAGGAAAGAGGACAGTGAAAAAGCTGACTTCAAATTCAACATTAAGAAAACTCAAATCATGGCATCCAGTCCCATCACTTCATGGCAAATAGATGAGGAAACAATGAAGACAGTGACAGACTTTATTTTGGTAGGCTCCAAAATCACTACAGATGGTGACCATGCCACAAAATTAAAAGATGTTTGCTACTTGCAAAGAAAAGCTTTGATGAACCTAGACAGTGTGTTAAAAGCAGACATCACTTTGCTGACAAAGGTCTGTCTAGTCAAAGCTACTGTTTTTTTCAGCTGTCATGTATGAATGTGAGAGTTGGACAATAAAGAAGGCTGAGCACCAAAGAATTCATGCTTTTGAACTGTGGTGTTGGGGAAGGAAGAGAGTTCCTTGGACTGTAAGGAAATCAAGCGAGTCAATCCTAAAGGAAATCAATCCTGAATCTTTATTGCAAAGACTGATGATGAAGCTGAAGCTCCAATACTTAGGCCACCTGATGTGAAGAGCTGACTCATTAGAAAAGACCCTGATGCTGGGAAAGACTGAAGGCAGGAGAAGAAGGGGACAACAGAGAATGAAATGGTTGGATGGCATCACTGACTCAATGGACGTGAGTTTGAGCAAACTCGGGGAGATGGCGAAGGATATGAAAGCCTGGCATACTGCAGTTAATGGGTTTGCAGAGTTGGACATGACTGAGTGATTGAACAATAATGACAACTACCACCATATACAAAAATAATCTCTAAATGAATTAAAGAACTAAAGACTGGGACCAAAGCTCCTAGAGGAAAACAGCATATTTATTTATATAGAAATATGTACAACTGAATCAAAGCTCCTAGAGGAAAACAGCATATTTATTTATATAGAAATATGTACAACTGAATCACTTTACTGTACCCCTGAAACATGATAAATCAATTATACTTCAAAAGAGGGTGGGCCTCCCTGGTGGCTCGGTGGTAAAAAAATTCACCTGTCAATGTAAGAGACACGGGCTCAATCCTGGATCCAGGAAGATTCCACTTGCCTCGGAGTAACTAAGCCCATGTGCCGCAACAATTGAGGCGGTGCTCTAGAGTCAAGGAGCTAAAACTACAGAAGCCAGCACACCCCAGAGCCTCTGTGATGCGACAGAAGTCACTGTAATGAGAAGCCTGTGCACCACAACTAGATAGTAGCCCCTGCTCGCTGCAACTAGAGAAAGCCCTACAGCAATGAAGATCCAGCACAGCCAAAAGTAAAATAAATAAATTATTTAACAACAACAACAACAACAAAACAAGAGGGTGCTGGGAGTAAAACTGGGTCAAAACCCTAAATGTCCCATTTTCTGCCATGTTACCTTAAGAGAACTGCATCAGTCTTTTCAATTCCAGAGGCTTTCTCTGCGAAATTTCAATAATAATCTCACTCACAGTGTGGTTGGGGGAATTAAGGGAGAGGATCCATGTAAAACACTTACCAAAATTCCTGACACATAGGAAGTGATCATTAAGTGTTAGTTATTATTACTGTCATTATTTATTGCTTCTAGTAACCATCTCTTCTCAGATCAGTGTTCCCTCTTTTGTCATAGTAACCCAGAACCCAGGAAGACCTTGGAGGAAGGGATTGTTATTAAGTGGGAGGTGTCACAGGGTGGTGAGGCTGGTCCAGATTCTCACGGCTTCCTTGCCGTGTTTCCCATTCATTTCTTGTAAGGACTGTTGGGGAAGGCATTAGCCTTATAGGTTCCCTTTGAGGTATCATGATGTACCCACTACTTTCTTCATAGTGTCATTCTGAATGGTCATTAATTTTCAGGAGTTGTTGCACTTAGGTATTTCGTGAAGGCTCCTGATATTTTAAGCTTCATTACTATGGCATTGTAGGTACTGCCAAGTCACTGCCTGGTGACAGGGAGAGCAGATTTTACTGGGAATGAAGCTGATGTGTGTCAAGATATATGAGCCAGGTGTAAACCCTGTTTATTTCTCACACTAGAGCTGGCTACCTGGCACTGGCCCATCTTGTCCCTCTGTATTTTGGGACTGCTTCCACCTGATAAAGATCTATAAAACAGCATTGAAGTCCACACGTGGAGTGATATGTGAACTACAGTGCCAACATTCACCAGGTCATGGCAGCAATTTGAAGGCAGTATTCTTCATGCCAGAAAGTCCAAAAGCCCCCTCATGAGATAGGAGTCTGAATTTGATATCACCTTTCCATCATACTGGGACAAACAGGAGAGGCAGAGGGACAAACAACACTGTGAGAGGTGAGGTGTGGATGGGGGATAAAGCACATGTCCATTCATTCGCTCTCTCTCTCTCTCTCTCACATCACATTAGAAATGAATTGATAATATATTTGATATAAAAGAAATTTGAGTCTATTATCACTTCATTTAATGCCATGCAAATTGAGGAAACTATTTTCAAATTTTCTGGGCTCTAAAATCACTGCAGATGGTGATTGTGGCCATGAAATTAAAAGATGCTTACTCCTTGGAAGGAAACTTATGACCAACCTAGATAGCATATTAAAAAGCAGAGACATTACTTTGTCAACAAAGGTCTGTCTAGTCAAGGCTATGGTTTTTCCAGTGGTCATGTATGGATGTGAAGTTGGACTATAAAGAAAGCTGAGCACTGAAGAATTGATGCTTTTGAACTGTGGTGCTGGAGAAGACTCTTGAGAGTCCCTTGGACTGCAAGGAGATCCAACCAGTCCATCCTAAAGGAGATCAGTCCTGGTGTTCATTGGATGAGTTGATTTTGAAGCTGAAGCTCCAATACTTTGGCCACCTGATGCGAAGAGCTGACTCATTTGAAAAGACCCTGATGCTGGGAAAGATTGAGGGCAGGAGGAGAAAAGGATGACAGGGGATGAGATGGTTGGAGGGCATCACCGACTCGATGGACATGGGTTTGGGTGGACTCCGGGAGTTGGTGATGGACAGGGAGGCCTGGCGTGCTGCGGTTCATAGGATTGCAGAGTCGGGCATGACTGAGGGACTGAAGTGAACTGAACTGAGTTTTAAAACTTTTAAATATATAAAAGGTTTGTGCATCAAGAATGATCACTAATATCAGTGTAGTCAGAAAATTCTGGAATCATAATGTTAACTTGCTGCTATTTCTTTTAATTATAATGTATTCTTAATTTATTTTAATGGATTTAATAGGCACTAAAGTACTGTGTTTTGTTGATTTTAATAAAACAACTCAACCATTCATATCCACAATTACTTTACACACATTATCTAATTATATCAAAATGACACAAATATATTAAACAACTTATGAAATAATAAAATCTGCTATAAATTAAAAAAAAAAAAGAAAACCCTCTCTTTACCATTGACTCTGTGACCTTGAGCAAGTTATTAAACAAACCTCGAAGATTCACATGGGTCACTGGTGATAGTTGTGATGGTGAGGGTCAGAGAAGAGAGGAGACTTGGGCATGCTTTTTATTTTTTCCCCAGTTTTTCAGCTAATTCCAACAGTTCAGATCTCTTGAGGTCAGTTTCTATTCATTGCTGTTTTTGCTGATTCTGATTCACTTTTTCCTGCTTCTTGGTATGTGTAGGACCTTTGTTTGATGCAGAAGATTTGTGCATTGTTTGAAATCTGGACTGTGTCATAGTCTATAAAGTTTGTTCAGTTTTGCTCTGACAAGTATTTAAGTTACTGCTGGGTCCTTTATGGCTTGTCAGGCTTGCTTATTTTCTTTGTTAATGTGGGCATATATCAGTTTTGAAATCAGTTGTAGGGCAGAGTATTTTATTTTTAATATCTAGCTTATCTGTCTGGGGAAGGCAATGGCACCCCACCCCAGTACTCTTGCCTGGAAAATCCAATGGACGGAGTAGCCTGGTGGGCTGCAGTCCATGGGGTCGCTAACAGACAGACTGAGCGACTTCACTTTCACTTTTCTCTTTCATGCATTGGAGAAGGAAATGGCAACCCACTCCAGTATTCTTGCCTGGAGAATCCCAGGGATGGGGGAGCCTGGTGGGCTGCCATCTATGGGGTCACACAGAGTCGGACATGACTGAAGTGACTTAGCAGCAGCAGCAGCTTATCTGTCATCTGAATTGAGTGCTCACAATGTTCAGCAATATCTCTGCACTCAACTTCACTGCACCTGCACCTGCACTCAACTTCACTGTACCTGCTCTGTCATGAAGTCTTGCCCTCATCCTCTGACAAAAACAGCTCTCTCCTCTCTACATGAGACCTGCAAGCTTCAAGTGCTTCAGCAGCTGGAAATTCCAATCTTTCATCTCATCCAAATGGCTGCATATTGTCTAGGTTCTACCTTCTTCTGCTACCCTCTGGAACGTGGTCCCTGGCAGCATGTTTGTGGCAAACATTGGTTTCATTTCATCAATGCCCCTCTCTCAAGGGTCACAATTCTGCACTCCCTATTGTCCAATAGGGACAACATAAATTATCCTCATAAAGTCTCCTCATAAATTTTAAACAGATTGATAGTTATTTAAACTTTAAGTGCATGTCAGGGAAATTGCTATATTATAGACAGCTATTATCTTAGTTTCTCAAATCTCAGTGACCATTCTCTTTTTAAAGTCTTTATTGAGTTTGTTACAATATTTTTTCTGTTTTCTGTTCTGGATTTTTAGCCATAAGGGAGGTGGGAGCTTAGCTTCCCAACCAGAGAATGATCGGACTACTGGGGAAGTCCCTCTGTCACCATTCTATTGAGAAGCAAGAATTGAATGTCCAACTAGACTTGAGACATTTTAAATTGCTTTTTGTAGAATACTGGTTGATTTAGGGGAAAAAAAAAAAAAAACACGAAATCTACGATAAAGGAGTAAGTCTCTGGTGTGAGGGAAAGAATCTTTGAGTCCATAGAGTAGAATTGTGTTAAGGTAGTGCCCATACTCGGGGAAGGCAATGGCACCCCACCCCAGTACTCTTGCCTGGAAAATCCAATGGACGGAGTGGCCTGGTGGGCTGCAGTCCATGGGGTCGCTAACAGTCGGACAGACTGAGCGACTTCACTTTCACTTTTCTCCTTCATGCATTGGAGAAGGAAATGGCAACCCACTCCAGTATTCTTGCCTGGAGAATCCCAGGGATGGGGGAGCCTGGTGGGCTGCCGTCTATGGGGTCACACAGAGTCGGACACGACTGAAGTGACTTAGCAGCAG
>SJYX01009100.1:27446-106217 GCA_006410675.1 Oreotragus oreotragus | reverse complement strand
ACTTCACTTTCACTTTTCTCTTTCATGCATTGGAGAAGGAAATGGCAACCCACTCCAGTATTCTTGCCTGGAGAATCCCAGGGATGGGGGAGCCTGGTGGGCTGCCGTCTATGGGGTCACACAGAGTCGGACACGACTGAAGTGACTTAGCAGCAGCAGCAGCAGCAGCAGCAGTGCCCATACTGAGGTCTCTCAATAGCACATGATTAACCTTCTAATGTGAAGGAGGTGGGAGTAGCTATCATTTCTGGCTTCCTCAAGGCAGTGCATGGGTGACTGGTTTTATAGTGCAAATACAGAAGAGTATAAGGAAATACGGAAGGAAAATTCAGTTAATATTGCAAACTATGGCCCTGCTTCAAGTTGTAAAGTTCCTTATGTACTTTGCACAGTTCATAAACTGGAACGAAGCATTTAACTTTCTGCCTGACCCAGGATGGCCTAGTTAGTACTGACCATGAAATGTTAATCACTTGAAAGGACCTACTGGACATTGATAAGAATCTGGTTGCACCAAAGGCCGATGACCTTTACAATGGCAAAGACAGGCTCCTCTTCTAGCATGGAATTAGCTGGAGGTTGAGGAGATTATGTAGAAATTTCAACCACAAGCTTAACAACTTGGTTAAAGCTGTCCACCTGCATCCCACAAAAACACTGCAGTATTGTTATAGCTTCCCCTGGTTTACTTGGAGAGTTATATTGCTCATGTTGACCTCAGAAACTGAATCAAATATGTCAGTCCTCTCTTCTGTGGAAATAGTAAAAGAAAGAAAAGCAAGTCAGCAGTACTGTTTTGTGAATGTTATTAACATAGAAATATTATAATCTATGAGATAAAAAAGTAGCTTATATTATCCAGGAGACAGTGGGCATGGAGAGGGTAAAGAATGGAGAAGTGGACTCACCTTTTATCCATTACATATATTGTTCTCAGGGAAATGCCATCACCTGCCTGATACCATGACATAATCTGTATACTCAAACACCTTTCACAGAGGATTGAAGAACCTCAGAGAATGCATGAAAAATTAGAAACACAACATCAAACCCACAGGTCCAGGGGGAATTCTTATTAAAACATAAGGAACAGACTGGGAGAGTTCTCAGCTTAGGAAGTTCCTGATAAATTCCTCTATAACTGGAGAGCATCCAGATTCCCTAAGGTAGTAAATTTGGAGGGTATATGTATAATGTTTCTGACAACAGGGAAATAAGGGAAAGTTTAGTGGTCAGCTCTCAATCCTGCTCAGAGTTGTACCAGTAGGCCAGAGGGCTTCCTTTCTTTTCTGACTTAAATACAAGACCAAGGAGGAACAATCCTAAAGTACTGAAAAGTTAGGACAGGTAAATCACTAAACTGTAGCGGCTTCAAGGAAGACAAAACAAGTCACAAAAACTAAGACACAGTTCAGGATCTTTTTCAAAGGATGCATCAGTGACTTAGAAAAGAATAGAGAGTTCTTTAGCTCTGTTCAGTTCAGTTCAGTTGCTCAGTCATGTCCGACACTTTGCGACCCCATGAACCACAGCATGCCAGGCCTGCCTGTCCATCACCAACTCTCAGACTCCACCCAAACCCATGTCCATTGAGTCAGTGATGCCATCACACCATCTCATCCCCTGTCGGCCCCTTCTCCTCATGCCCTCAATCTTTCCCAGCATCAGGGTCTTTTCAAATGAGTCAGCTCTTCACATCAGGTGGCCAAAGTATTGGAGTTTCAACTTCAACATCAGTCCTTCCAGTGAACACCCAGGACTGATTTCCTTTAGGATGGACTGGTTGGATCTCCTTGCAGTCCAAGAGAATTTCAAGAGTCTTCTTCAACACCACAGTTCAAAAGCATCAATTCTTCAGTGTTCAGCTTTCTTTATAGTCCAACTTCACATCCATACATGACCACTGGAAAAACCATAGCCTTGACTAGATGGATCTTTGTTGACAAAGTAATGTCTCTGCTTTTTAATATGCTATCTAGGTTGGTCATAACTTTCCTTCCAAGGAGTAAGTGTCTTTTAATTTCATGGCTGCAATCATCATCTGCAGTGATTTTGGAGCCCCAAAATAAAGTGAGCCACTGTTTCCACTGTTTCCCCATCTATTCGCCATGAAGTAATGGGACTGGATGCCATGATCTTAGTTTTCTGAATGTTGAGCTTTAAGCCAACTTTTTCACTCTTCTCTTTCACTTTCATCAAGAGGCTCTTTAGTTCTTCTTCACTTTCTGCCATAAGGGTGGTGTCATCTGGATATCTGAGGTTTATTGATATTTCTCCCTGCAATCTTGATTCCAGCTCGTGCTTCTTCCGGCCCAATGTTTCTCATGATATACTCTGCATATAAGTTAAATAAGCAGGGTGACAATATACAAGCCTTGACATACTCCTTTTCCTATTTGGAACCAGTCTGTTGTTCCATGTCCAGTTCTAACTGTTGCTTCTTGACCTGCATACAGATTTCTCAAGAGGCGGGTCAGGTGGTCTGGTATTCCCATCTCTTTCAAAATTTTCCACAGTTTATTGTGATCCACATAGTCAAAGGCTTTGGCATAGTCAATAAAGCAGAAATAGATGTTTTTCTGGAACTCTCTTGCTTTTATTGATGATCCAGTGGATATTGGCAATTTGATCTCTGGTTCCTCTGCCTTTTCTAAAACCAGCTTGAACATCTGGAAGTTGATGGTTCATGTATTGCTGAAGCCTGGCTTGGAGAATTTTGACCATTACTTTACTAGCGTGTGAGATGAGTGCAATTGTGCAGTAGTTTGTGGGTACCAGGTAAAAGGGGAGAAGTAAATCTCAGTGGAATAGGATGAGAGGTGGGCCTGCTAAGGTAGAGTGGTACAAATATAGAAAATCTATAAATGTAATATGGCCCAAAGTCTTGGGTCTGTAAATGATAGTTGAAAGAATTACCCTGTAAGTGATAGTTGAAAGAATTTTTATTGAATTTCTAAAGTGGTACTGTAAGGGACAGACGAGAGTGGTGGAAGCTTCCTTTCTCACATGGCAAGTAACAAACTCCTGAATTTGTCATTGTTAAAACAGTTTCTCTTGGGAATTCTTTAAATATTTCACAATGAAGCACCCATGTTCCTTTCTAGGACACTCGGACACTAAGCCTCTCTCTTAGCAAAATTACTTGTGCTGGCATTTTTAACTTGTTAAATAAAAATAACTTAACTAAATAGGGAATTTATATTCAGGAAGATAAATGATCTTTTATTTACTTCATACTCATAAATATTATCAACTATGACCATTAAACACTAAGGTAAGTTTTGTAAAAAGTTGTATTATTAATGTTTCTCAAGTTATGCTGTATAATAATTCACACATAATAATAATAATTCCCCAGGAGCAAAAGTGTTTAACATAGATTGATATGGTTGATAAGGAGATTTTTTTAGCCAAGATTATTAGTATTTAGATGAACACAAATGGAAAAAGCATTCCCCAATCCTGAAGCTACTTTACCTCATCAATCTTAATTTTTCCGTAAGGTCTTCCTTTCTCTTTTCCTGAGCATGTGTTAGGAAATACTTAGCTGATGATGATTCCACTAGGGCTCAATTTGAGTGATGGCACCATGTGATAAGGGTGTGATCTTAGTAAGTGGGTTTATTTTGGGACACAGAGGAATGCAACTTTACCAAAGCCTATGGGAACAGAGAATTGATTTTCCACTGTTGGAGGAAAAGTTGTGGAACAAGCACTTTTGGATGGATTATAGAGGCTATAGAATAGACTCCACCTGCCCCTGTGGAGACATATTTGGAAACAGGCCACCAAAGATAAACTTATCCTACTTTGACTCTGCATATATTAATAACTGACATGTGCCTGTGAGTCTGAAAATTTCTGTACAAGGGAAACAGCATATATTTTTAATTGGTAGTGATTCTTTAGGACATCTGGGTTACCTGTAAAAAAATTATGAATATTTAGCTTCAGTTCAGTTCAGTCGTTCAGTCATGTCTGAATTTTTGTGACTCCATTGACTGCAGCACACCAGGCTTCCTTGTCCATCACCAACTCTCGGAACTTGCTCAAACTCATGTACATCAGGTCAGTGATACCATCCAGCCATCTCATCCTCTGTCATCCACTTCTCCTCCTATCTTTAATCTTTCCCAGCACCAAGGTATTTTCCAATGAGTCAGTTTTTTGCATCAGGTGGCCAAAGTATTGGTCAGCATCAGTCCTTCCAATGAGTATATAGCTTAGTGATGGCTGAAACGTATTTCAGGAAGAAAAACAGTGATATGTGCTATTTCAAGGCAATTGTTAAATGTACTTAACATTGTGTGCAAAGAAAATAATTTGTTAGATATGTGGAAATAGTTACTGAAGATGACTTGGAATGTCCAATTTTAAATGAGAAATATCAGAAAGCAGTGAGCTGGCCATGAAATGTGTTTAAACTTTGGATAGTCTAAAGGTCAAGACCAAAGTACTGAAAGATAATATGAGGTCTAAATAAGGACAACATGCTACAGTGGGTCCAGGTTAGGAACAAGAACACTGACTTCACAGTACCTGACACTGATGTTTGAGGTCCTGATGGAAAGCAGGTATGGGGCAACCACTGGAATTCAGGAGGCCTTAACCTATAAACAGACAATTGCCTTATCATTTCATGAATTGAATCCACTACTATGTCTGCAAACATCAAGTGCTGGCCTCTGGCTGAGAGCTTGGCAACACCTGAGGGCATGTCTATTTGAATGGGTACCTGTGACATTTCAGTGTGGATTATGACATTTGGGTTGGTGTGTTCACCATCTGTAGAGTGAGAAATGTGACGATATAGAGTTACTGGTGAGAATCTGACAGTATGGGGCCAGTGTTTGTTCTGAGGACACAACAACGCCCTCCTCCTACCAGATGCAGCCAGTCTGCCCTCTCTCAGGGCCTTCTCTAAAGGAGACAGACACACAGGAATCTGGAATATCCTTCACTGGGCCAGTTCCCAGTGCCTCTCAGTGTAGCACCTTCTGGTGGAGTTGGGGTGAAGCACAGGTTCAAGAATGAAGCAGTATATCTTTGACTCTAATTCTACCTCTTACCACCAGCTGACAACTAATGTGCAAGGATGACTGAACCCAAATCTCCAATAAGAAGGAAGGAATAGAGAGTGATGTGGTAGCACCTAGCCTTCACAAGTAGGCACTGGCTCAGCTTATCTACCTCTTGGTATTGTAAGAGAGGGAAGGGTGTGAACATGTTCTCGATGCATGGGTGTCCCATCCCAATGAACAGTTGTACTGCTCACAGTGCTCCAGGATCTGGCCCATCACACCAGTCTTCTCTCTAAGGGAAGAGTGAGGAAAGGACTTGGGAGAAGGGGGTTTTCTCTACAGTAGGTAGTGGAAAGAGAAGCCTGGTTCCACCTCTAAGGATCTAGAACTATGGATAGAAACTGATTTGATCATAGAAAAAGTAAGTCATATGTAAAAATTGATTTTGCTGTTAAAATTCTCCAATGTATCATGCAACCTAGACGTCCATTGGTAGACAAATGGATAAGGAAGTTGTGGTACATATACACAATGGAATATTACTCAGCTATAAAAAAGAACACATTTGAGTCACTTCTAATGAGGTGGACAAAACTGGAGCCTATTATACAGAGTGAAGTAAGTCAGAAAGAGAAACACCAATACAGTCTATTAACACATATATATGAAATTTAGAAAGATGGTAACAATGATCTTATATGAAAGACAGCAAAAGAGACACAGACGTAAAGAAGAGACTTTTGGACTATGTGGGAGAAGGTGAGGGTGGGATGATATGAGAGAATAGCATTGAAACATGTATATTACCATATGTAAAATAGGTGATCAGTGCAAGTTTGATGCATGAAACAGGGCACCCAAAGATGGTGCTTTGGGACAACTCAGAGGGATGGGATGGGGGTTCAACATGGCAAGGGACTCAAGTATACCTGTGGCCGATTCACATTGATGTATGGCAAAAAAAAATCACAATACGGTAAAGTATTCATCCTCCAATTGAAATTAATTAATTGATTGTTTAATTTTAAAAAGCTTCCAACAAAATACTACCAAGCAGAATCCAGCAATATATAACATTAACCATATACTACAAATAAATGGGAATTGTTTCAGAAACTTTATGTGGTTTTAATCTAAGGAATTCAATTAATATAATATACCATATCAATAGAATAAAAAGCACTACATAATCATAGTAATAGGCACAGAAAATACTCTAACAAAAATCAAATACTTTTCATGATAAAAACACTTAATGAACTAGGAATAGATAGGAACTTTCATATACTGCTCAAGAGCTGTCTCTTATACACATCTAAATTAAAGGCCAATATCACTGGTAAACATAGAGGCAAATATACTCAAAATTCAAGCAAATTAAATCCAACAGCACATGAAAAGTATCATAGGTCATGATCAAGTGAGATTTATCCCAGGAATGCAGGGATTATTTAATATATGCAAATCAATCAATGTTGTACCTCATATCAAAAACTGACAATTTTTTTTAAAATGTGTTATCTCAATAGATGAAGAGAAAGCTTTTGACAAAATTTAACACCTATTTGTGACAAAAAAGGTCTCCAAAGAGTGAGCATAGAGAGAAACTATTTCAACATAGCAAAGATTATATATGAAAAACCACAGCTTACATTATTCTCAATGGTAAAAAACAGAAAGCATGTACTCTGAGATCAGGAGAAAAATAAGAGTGCCCACTTGCACCACAATTATTCAACATAATCTTTGCTGTTTTATCCACAGAAGAGAACAAGAAATAAAATGAAAACTAATTATTAAAAAAAAAAAAGAAGTAAAAGCATCACAGTTTGCTGGTAACATGGACTATATATAGAAAATACTAAAGATGCCACTCAAAAAATACTAGAGCTCACCAATGAATTTAGTAAATTCTCAGGATATAAAATTAATACATAAAACTCATTTACATTCCTAAACACTAACAACAAATTTCAGAAAGAGATATGAAGGAAACAATCCCATTTAGCATCACATTAAAAAGAATAAAACAACTAGGAATACACTTACCTAAGGAGGCAAAATATATATATTTGGAAAACTATGAGAGTCTGATAAAAGAAACCAAAGATGGCACAAACAGATGGAGAAATAAACCATATTCTGTAGTACAAGAATAAATATTGTGAAAATTACTACACAAAGCAATCTACAGATTCAATGCTATCCCTATCAAAATACCAATGTATTTGAAGACCGAGAAGAGAATATCCTACAAATTTTATAGAAGCACAAAGGACCCCAGAAAACCAAAGAAATCTTCATATAGAAAATAAAGCTGGAGGTATCAGGCTCCCTGGCTTTAGACTATACTACAAAGCTACAGTAAGTAAGACAGTATGATATTGGAACAAAAATATAAATACAAACAAATCGTACAGGAGAGAAAGCTGAGAGATAAACCCATGCACCTATTCTAATTTATGACAAATTGACGACAAAGGAGGCGTCAGTTTACAATGGAGAAAAGACAACCTCTTCAATAAGTGGTGCTGGGAAAGCTAGAGAGTTACATTTGAAAGAATAAAATTAACACACTCCTTAACCCCATGTACAACATTAAACTAAAAATGAATTTAAGGCAAGTATAATGCTAGACACAATTAATATCAAATGCTTAGAGGAAAATTTAAGCAGAACACTCTTTGACATTTAGTAAAGGGAGATCCTATTTGACCCACATTTTCCATAATGAACAGAAAAACAAAAAAAATGGGACATAAATCTACTAGCTTTTGTACAGCAAAAGTAACTGTAAAAAATGATGAAAATACAGTCCTCAAAGTGGGAGAAGGTATTTGCAAACGAAGGAACATATCCAATTAATATTCAAAATATTCAAAGAGTTAATGCNCCAATACTTTGGCCACCTGATGTGAAGAACTGACTCATTTAAAAAGACCCTGATGCTGGGCAAGATTGAAGGTGGGAGGAGGAGGGGTTGACAGATGATGAAATGGTTGGATGGCATCACCGACTCAGTGGACATGAGTTTGAGTAAACTCCGGTAGTTGGTGATGGACAGGGAGGCCTGGCGTGCTGCAGTCTGTGGAATTGCAAACAGTTGGATACAACTGAGCGACTGAGTGACTGAGCTGAGCTGAGGGCCTGCACTGCAGGCAGATTCTTTATTGTCTGAGCCACCAGGGCAGCTCCCTGACTCAACAACAACAAAATTAAATATATTATCTTTATTACAATGAAGGGTGTGGGGGAAAGAGTGAGAAGGAGAAAGGAGAGGGGAAAGAAGGGAAAGCAGTAATTGCTGAATGTTCACAATAGACTAGACACTTTTCATCTAATAGCTCAAGTAATCCTTGTAAGAACCCTGTAAGGGAGTCGTTTTTATCAATACTTTTCACACAAGGCATCTGAAGCTCAGAGGCAGGGCATGTGAACTTGGCAGTTGACCGATTCCCCACTTTAAAAGGCTCCCATGCTTGACTTAATGCTTGGTCTTGCCATTTTGAAAATCTTAATATTTTTAAACAAGTGACTCCACATTTTATTCTTGTATTGGACTCCATAAATCATACAGTTTGTTCTGTCTGGAGAGGTTAAGCTTCTTTCCCCAAATTAAGATTTGAAAACACTTCTATGCCTCTTCAGATAGTAAGACCAGAGCAAAACACCCACTGCAACCCCCTTCAACTACACCTCCAAACTGAAAATTTTAAACTGTTTATGCTACATTTATTTAGCAGAGAGGCTGAGAAATTGGGGGGAAGGAGATGGAGAAGAAATACTCTTAATAGCAGTAACTTTTCTGCCTTTGTCTTGCTTCAAACCTGATAACCCCTTGTGGAAACCAGAGCTCTGCACAGTACCTGTTCCATTTTCTGAGAAAGCTAGTAATTCTTATCGGCTGCTTTGTTATTCCCTCATCCCCTTAATGTATTAAAGACTTTCTCCCCAACTTTTTATAGTATTTTTCCAGAGAGAAATCCAGGAAAAAACAATTTTTCTCCATCTTTTACACTTTTGTTTTCAGACAAAATACGTGTCCCTTATTTTGGAGTCCCAGGGCCCAAACTTTAATCAACTTTTGTTAACACACATGCCCTTTCCAGTATACAAGGCTTATATCTCCTAATCAAAGGTTATCTCTAACTCTCTGGGTAAAAAGTAGGGACTTGAACCAACATGGCACCTTTCCTCTGGGCTTTGAATCATGCCTAAGTCATTTAGGACACAGAGTATAAACCAATGAAATAAAATATGAGTCAAAGCCTCAACCTAATCTTCTCTTTAGCATGAGAACAGTTTATAAACAGTGTGTAGAGTCTATATGCTCTTTTTTTGCTGTTGTTCATCCTTTTCTTTCTACCTTAAACATTTATGAAGTGCCAAGTGTGTGTCAGAGATAGAAACAGGTATTGAGGATAAAAATAAATAAGACATAGTCACTTCCTTGAGATCGGGAGTTAAGCCATGATGAGGGTCAAATACCACATGGAAGCATAGAGGAGAGAAGAACTGAGTAGAAATGACTGAAAATGTTCCTCAGACGACATAAGATTTGAACTGTCTCTTTTTATTTTTATTTTTTTGATATTTCAACAATTTATTCTTTTTTTTTTTCTACTTTACAATACTGTATTGGTTTTCCCATACATTGACATGAATCCGCCACAGGTGTACAGGAGTTCCCAATCCTGAACCCCCCTCCCACCACCCTCCCCATATCATCTCTCTGAGTCATCCCAGTGCACCAGCCCCAAGCATCCTGTATCCTGTATCAAACCTAGACTGGTGATTCATTTCTTACATGATAGTATACATGTTTCAATGCCATTCTCCCAAATCATCCCACCCTCTCCCTCTCCCATAGTCTTTTTAAAAAAATTTATTGATTGATTGATTTATTGGGTGGTCTGGGTCTTCGTCACTGTGCAGGCTTTCTCTAGTTGAGCTGAGCAGAGGCTGCAGTGCGTGGGCTTCCCATTACAGAGCTTGGGCTCTAGGGCTTGTGGGCTCAGGAGTTGTGGTGCATGGGCTTAGCTGTGCTGGGGCATGTGGGATCTTCCCAGACCAGAGATTGAACTGGTGTCCCTTGCATTGGAAGGCAGACTCCCAACCACTGGACCACCAGGGAAATCCCTTGAGTGCAGTCTTAAAGGGCACAGCAGAGTTTACTAAACCAGAGGATGCTCCAGATTAAATTCTCCATGAGAGTAAGAATGGTCTTGTAAACATTTAGCTCACCAAGTGGGCCATGACAATCTCTCAATATGTATTTCTGGCCAACTGCATGGAGCAGAGTGCTCTAGGGGAAAGAAATACATATACAGAAGCTTCCAGTAGTTAAAAGATTGGTGACATCCATGGAACAGTGACAAATTTAATGAAGCAAGAGCTTATCCTTGATTGTGCAATACCTGCTTAAGCAACAAACTGTTGATAGTCAAGAACCCTACAGTCTACCTCAGTTTCTAGACAGACAAATAAAACAGACTCAAGACTCCTGTGTGTGTGTTAGTTGCTCAGTCATGTCTGATTCTTTGGGACC
Source organism: Oreotragus oreotragus (assembly GCA_006410675.1). Taxonomy (NCBI): domain Eukaryota; kingdom Metazoa; phylum Chordata; class Mammalia; order Artiodactyla; family Bovidae; genus Oreotragus; species Oreotragus oreotragus. The sequence continues at coordinate 95,648 of SJYX01009100.1, read as the reverse complement.
CTATGGACTGTAGCCCACCAAGCTCCTCTGTTCATGGAGTTCTCCAGGCAAGAATATTAGAATGAGTACCCATTTCCTTCTCTAGCAGATTTTCCTGACCCAGGGATAGAACCCAGGTCTTCTGTACTGCAGGAAAATGCTTTACCATCTGAGCTACCAAGGAAGCCTTCAAGGTGCCTGGGTCAGAGATAAAGGGCTTTATTAGTCTCAGTATGGAAATTAACATGAGATTTATGTTTGCCTTGGTTTGCCATGTGCTGTAAAGACCCAGGTAGATGCTCTGTAATCAATGGGCTTATGGCCCCAGATGAACAACTCTGAATTCAAGGGACCCGAATCTTTTATAATAAGATAAGAGCAAACATGACAGAATTTCACACTGGTTGTTGTTCAGCTGCTCAGTAGTGTCTGACTCTTTGTGACCCCATGGACTACAGCATGCCAGGCTTCCACGTCCTTCACTGTCTTCTGGAGTTTGCTCAGACTCATGTCCATTGAATTGATGATCCAACCAGTTCATCCTCTAACTGCCTTCTTCTTTTGCCCTCAGTTTTCCCCAGTGTTAGACTCTTTTCCCGTGAATCAGCACTTCGTATCAGGTGGCCAAAGTACTGGAGCTTCAGCTTCAGTGTTAGTCATTCCAATGAATATTCAGGGTTAATTTCCTTTAGGATTGACTAGTTTGGTCTCCTTGCTGTCCAAGGAACTCTGGAGGGAGACATTATCACCTTGGAGGGAGGCATTATCTTTGTTTATACTGGTGACTCAGACGGTAAAGTGTCTGTCTACAATGAGGGAGACCGGGGTTCGATCCCTGGGTTGGGAAGATCCCCTGGAGAAGGAAATGGCAATCCACTCCAGTATTGCCTGGAAAATCCCATGGACAGAGGAGCCTTGTAGGGGCTCCGTGGGGTCGCAAAGAGTCGGACACGACTGAGCGACTTTCCTTCACTTCATACTGTCTTTATATTGGACAGTAAATAAGCCTGCCCTCGCCCCTGTAGGGGAAGAAGGAAATGGCAACCCCCTCCGATATTCTTGCCTGGAGAATCCCGTGGACAGGGAAGCCTGATGGGCTGCTGTCCATAGGGTCTCACAGTCGGACATGACTGAAGTGACTTAGCAGGCATGCATGCCTTGGAGAAGGAAATGGCAACCCACTCCAGTATTCTGCGTGGAGAATCCATCTATGGGGTCACACAGAGTGGGCTGCTGTCTATGTGGTTGCACAGAGTCCGACATGACTGAAGCGACTTAGCAGGAGTAGCAGCTGCCATGTAGGGAGATTCTCTTTTAAGGCTGTTCTCCATACAAATGTGCTCAAAAGAGATACTCTAAAACAAAGGCAGTCAGTGTATATCCTATTGTGCTCAGTGGCTATGTTGCTCTATGTAAGAAATTGAGAAACAATTTTTTTAAAGATAGGGACAAGTATTATTAATAATTGACTATTCTCACCACTTTAGGTTTACACTACTTATTTAAAAACTAGTATATGATACTCATTCCTTGTAAAGAAATCTTTACTGTTTATTTTCAAATATCCAAGTTGAAAGATTTAATGTAACTGCCAACAAATGAGTCTAAATAATGCATTAAAAAGGAATGCATTTGAGTCAGTTCTGATGAGGTGGATGAACCTAGAACCTATTATACTTTTTTTTTTTTTTTTTGTTTTCTTTTTATTTATTTATTTATTTATTATTTTTTATTTTTTTTGTATTCATTTATTTTTTTACACGGACTCCCAAACATGAACCTGAATTGATGCTTTTGAACTGTGGTGTTGGAGAAGACTCTTGAGAGTCCCTTGGACTGCAAGGAAATCCAACCAGTCCATTCTGAAGGAGATCAGTCCTGAGTGTTCATTGGCAGGACTGATGCTAAAGCTGAAACTCCAGTACTTTGGCCACCTCGTGCGAAGAGTTGACTCATTGGAAAAGACTCTGATGCTGGGAGGGATTGGGAGCAGAAGGAGAAGGGGACGACCGAGGATGAGATGGCTGGATGGCATCACTGACTGGATTGGATGTGAGTCTGAGTGAACTCCGGGAGTTGGTGATGGACAGGGAGGCCTGGCGTGCTGCAATTCATGGGGTCGCAAAGAGTCGGACATGACTGAGTGACTGAACTGAACTTAACTGAACCTTTCCCCTTTGGTAACCAAAATTCGTTTTCTGCATCTGTGAGTTTGTGTATATTTTATTAAAAAACTTGTTTCTATCAATTTTTTAGATTCTACATATAACTGACATCATATATTTCTCTGACTTACTTCATTTAATATAATAATCTCTAGGATCATCCATGCTGCTGTGCTATTATTTTATTCTTTTTAATGGATAATTTCCATTTTCTCTATCTATTTACCTGTTTATGCTCATTTGGGTTGCATCCACAGTCTTGGCCATTGTAAATAGTGCAGCAGTGAACACTGTGGTACATGTCTTTTCAAAGTATAGTTTTCTTCAGATATATGGCCAGAACTGGGATTGCTGATCATACTATAGCTCTATTTTTAGGTTTTTAAGGAACTTCCATACTGTTTTCCATAATGGCTGCACCAATTTTCATTCCCACCAAACTGTGGGAGGATTCCTTTTCTCTACACTCTCCAACATTTATTGTTTGTAGACTTTTTGATGATGGCCATTCTGATCTGTGTGAGGTGATACCTCATTGTAGTTTTTTTTTAATTCATTTATTTATTTTAATTGGAGGCTAATTACTTTACAATGTTGTGGTGGTTTTCTGCCATACATTGATATGAATCAGCCATGGGTGTATGTGTGTCCCCTATTCCGAACCCCCTCCCACTTCTCTCCCCATCCCATCCTTCTGGGTTGTCCCAGTGCACTGGCTTTGAGTGCCCTATTTCATGCTTCGAACTTGGACTGGTGATCTATTTCACATATGATAATATACATGTTTAAGTGCTATTCTGTCAAATCATCCCACCCTCACTTTCTCCCACAGAGTTTAAAAGTCTGTTCTTTATATCTGTGCCTCTTTTGCTGTCTCACATATAGGGTCATCGTTACCATCTTTCTAAATTCCATATATATGCATTAGTATACTGTACTGGTGTTTTACTTTCTGACTTACCTCATTCTGTATAATAGGCACCAGTTTCATCCACCTCATTAGAACTGGTTCAAATGCATTCTTTTTAATAGCTGAGTAATATTCCATTGTGTATATGTACCACAGCTTTCTTATCCATTTCTCTGCCGATGGACATCTAGGTTGCTTCCATGTCCTAGCTATTGTAAACAGTGCTGTGATGAACATTGGGGTACACGTATTTCTTTCTTTTTTAATATAAATTTATTTATTTTAATTGGAGGTTAATTACTTTACAATATTGTATTGGTTTTGCCATACATCAATATGAATGCACCACAGGTATACACGTGTTCCCCATCCTAACCCCCCTCCCTCCTCCCTCCCTGTACTATCCCACTGGGTAGTCCCAGTGCACCAGCCCAAGCATCCAGTATCATGCACCAAACCTGGACTGGCAATTCTTTTCTAGTTTCCTCAGTGTGTATGGCCAGCAATGGGATTGCTGGGTCATATGGCAGTTCAATTTCCAGTTTTTTAAGGAATCTCCACACTGTTCTCCATAGTGGCTGTACTAGTTTGCAACAGTGTAAAGGGTTCCCTTTTCTCCATACCCTCTTCAGCATTTATTGTTTGTAACTTTTTGATAGCAGCCATTCTGATTGACTTGAGATGGTACCTCATTGTGGTTTTGATTTGCATTTCTCTGATAAAGAGTGATGTTGAGCATCTTTTCACGTGTTTGTGAGCCATCTGTATGTCTTCTTTTGGGAAATGTCTGTTTAGTTCTTTGGCCCATTTTTTGATTGGGTCGTTTATTTTTCTGGTGTTGAGCTGCATGGTCATACGAATTTATATTCCCATTTGCTATGTATGACACTTTGTGTTTCCCCACATTCTAACCAAAATTTGGCATTGTTGTTTCTTTTTTGTTTCTAGCCATTGGATGTCATTGTAGGTATAATTTCCAATGTTCAGCACCTTTTCGTCTTCTCCTCTAGTTTTTAGTCATTTGTAATCTTCTCTTGTGTAGTGTTTGTTCCACACTTTCATCAATTTTTATATTGATTTGTATGTTTTGTTCATATTGATCTTTAGTTTTCTTTTCACATCCTAAGTCAGATAACTTTTTTGGTTACATAATTGCAAATATTACCTTGCCTTTTACTCTTAATAGTATTTTTGATGGATAAAAGTACAAAAGAAACTTAAAGAATACAGTGAATATTTTATCTATTATAATTTACTTATATACAATTAAATTTGTATGTCGTAAAATAATTTTTACTCTTTCAATATTATTCAAAATTAGTTACCTTCTATACAGTAGTAATGTCACAAACAGAGCATTATAAAAAAAGACTTTTATAAACAAAATAAGAATGCACACATGGTCTTCCACCAGAAATTTTTAAAAATCTACTTAAAGATTTTTGGAAAAATAGGAGTTACAAACCAAAATGATAGGATTTCTAAAATAAATGATAACAAAAACATGCACATGGAAGTCTGTGGAACATAATTAAAATTTTGATAGCCAAACACTTTCATAAATAAAAACAAAATGACTAAAATAAAAGCTGGAGAAAGAAAGTAATTGAACCTAAAGTGATGAGTGCAATTGTGCTCTTTCAATATTATTCAAAATTAGTTACCTTCTATACAGTAGTAATGTCACAAACAGAGCATTATAAAAAAAGACTTTTATAAACAAAATAAGAATGCACACATGGTCTTCCACCAGAAATTTTTAAAAATCTACTTAAAGATTTTTGGAAAAATAGGAGTTACAAACCAAAATGATAGGATTTCTAAAATAAATGATAACAAAAACATGCACATGGAAGTCTGTGGAACATAATTAAAATTTTGATAGCCAAACACTTTCATAAATAAAAACAAAATGACTAAAATAAAAGCTGGAGAAAGAAAGTAATTGAACCTAAAGAAAGCATGAGGAATTAGATAGCAAAAATAAATAAGAAAATATTGAACTAGAGAGAAAAATGTTAGAATAAATAAAATAGATTACTTACTAGCTAATAATCAATAAAAACACATAAATCACTAATTTATAACATGATAAGGGAAAAAGCAAAAGAGTTCCAGAAAAACATCTACTTTATTGACTATGCCAATGCATTTGACCATGTGGATCACAACAAACTGTAGACAATTCTTCAAGAGGTTTGGATACCAGACCACCTTACCTGCCTCTTGGAAAATCTGTATGCAGGTCAAGGAGCAACAGTTAGAACCAGACATGGAACAACAGATTAGTTCCAAACTGGGAAAGGAGTAAGGAAAAGTTTGTATATTGTCACCCTGCTTATTTAATTTATATGCAGAGTACATCATCCAAAATGCCAGGCTGGATGAAGCACAAGCTGGAATCAAGATTGCTGGGAGAAATACCAATAACCTCAGATATACAGATGACAGCACTATTATGGCAGAAAGCAAAGAAGAACTGAAGAACCTCTTGATGAAAGTGAAAGAGAGGAGTGAAAAAGTTGGCTTAAAACTCAACATTCAGAAAACTAAAATCATGGCATCTGGTCCCATCACTTCATGGCAAATAGATGGGGAAACAATGGGAACCATGACAGACTTTATTTTCTTGGGCTCCAAAAATCACCGCATTTGGTGACAGCAGCCATGAAATTAAAAGAGGCTTGCTTCTTGGGAAAACAAAACAAAACAAAACAAAACTATGACCAACCTAGACAGCATATTAAAAAGCAGAGACATTTCTTTGCAGACAAAGGTCTGTCTAGTCAAAGCTATGGTTTTTCCAGTATGGATGTGAGAGTTGGACCATACAGAAAGTTGAGCACCAAAGAATTGATGGTTTTGAACTGTGGTGTTCGAGAAGACTCTTGAGAATCCCTTGGACAGCAAGGAGATCAAAACAGTCAATCCTAAAGGAAATCAGTCCTCAATATTCATTGGAAGGACCGATGCTGAAGCTGAAACTCTAATACTTTGGCCACCTGATGTGAAGAATTACTCATTGGAAAAGACCCTGCTGCTGGGAAAGATTCAAGGCAGGAGGAGAAGGGGACAACAGAGGATGAGATGGATGGAGTCACCAACTCCATGGACATGAGTTTGAGCAAGCTCTGGGAGTTGGTGATGGACAGGGAAGCCTGGCGTGCTGCAGTCCATGGGGTTGCAAAGAGTAGGACACTACTGAGCGACTGAACTGAACTGATATATATACACAGGCATTTCCCAGGTGGCACAGTGGTAAAGGATCTGCCTGCCAATGAAGGAGACATGGGTTTGATTCCTGAGTTGAGAAGATCCCCTGGAGAAGGAAATGGCAACCCACTTCAGTATTCTTGCCTGAGAAATCCCAGGGATAGAGAAGTCTCACGGGCTACAGTCCATGGAGTTGCAAAAGTGTTGGACACAATTTAGTGACAAAGTTACAACATTATATATATATATACACAGACACACACACTCATACCTACGCAGCATATACACAATTTTTGTACTAAATCCAGCATCTTTTTAAAAAATTGATGTATAGTTGATTCACAATTCAGTATGTTTTAATGGTGATATACTAAATGCATTTCACATAAGACATTAGTACAGTGACAAGATTCCCATTGTCTTCACCAGTACTCATCATTGTAATTAGATAAATCAAACAGAGGCACAGAAACTGGGGGAAAAATTAAAACCACCTTTATTGGCACATGTATTATTTGGTCATGTATCTGGAAAACTCAGGGAAATCAATGATAAAAATTACTTTTAAAAGAATGGAATTTAATAAAATAAACAGGATAAAAATTACTTTATATAACTTAATAACCTTCACATAAAAAAATAGCCAGGCTTTATGATGGTGTAGAAAATCCAGTTAAAATAGAAAAAGGACAACAAGACACTCAATATATTTAAAATCCATTGAGGAAATTTTAAAACCTTGAACAAATGAAAAGACTCCATTTGTTTTTTTAATTATTCATCATTATAAAGCTATTTCTCTAATAGATTTCAATCAATCTCAAAAAAATATTAAGAATTTTTATAGAGCTAGACAACTTGATACTAATATCATATTGAAAATTAAACATACAAGAAAACACTTAAAAAAAGGAAACAAGTCCTTTAAAACTCTTATGACATTAAAACATAGTTCAAGCTTATATGATTAAAATTATAGTGCTAAGATAGATCAGTAGAATAGAAGTACTAAAATATGAATAGATAGATCAGGAGAAGAGAAAATCAAGAAATAAATAAAAGTATGTATAGAACTTTAATATGTAGTGAAGTTGTGTGCTGGGACAAATCATCATGCCATTTGGAAAAACTGACAGTAAGATCCATACCTGAAGCTATATCCAAGAACAGATTCTAAATGCAGCAAAAGTTCTTTCAGTAAAAAATGAAAACATACAAATACCAGAATATGAGTAAATTCCTCTTTAATTTGTGATGAAAGGATTTCTAACTATGACTTGAAAACCAGACACTATAGAAAATTTATTAATTTAAATATACAGAACACAGGGCCCATAGATGAGATATTATATCAACATTAGTTGCTGGAATTTGTTAGTTTGTGATTATGTGACACAGTTTCCTTGTTTTTAAGGTACAAAATATTTAGGTGTTAAAAAAAATCATTTCTGCAATGTACGCTCAAAGGCTTTAGAAAATAATTATGCAATGGAAATATAATTAAAGAGAGAGAATACAGAAAAGAACCTGAAAGGCAAGTATTGTACATAGGAATTCTTTGTTTTGTTTTTACAGCTTCTCTTTATACCAAATTATGTCAAAATAAAACAAATAAAAATTATTTTAAAATATTCCAGAGCTAGACACTGTGAGACTCAGTGGTAAAGAACCTGTCTGCCAATGTGGGAGACATAGGTTCAGTCCCTGAATTGGGATGATATCACATGCTGTAGAGCAACAAAGCCAGTGCACCACACCACTGAGCCTGCGCTCTAGAGCCCAGGAGCTGCAACTACTGAGCCCACGCGCCACAGCTACTAAAGCCTGAGTGCGCTAGGGCCCATACTCCACAAGAGAAGCCACTTCAATGAGAAGCCCTCACATGGCAACTAGAGAGTAGCCCCTGCTTGCTGCAAGTAGAGAAAAACCTGCACAGCAAGACCCAACACAGCCAAAAATAAATAGAGAATTATTTTTAAATTTGATATTCTAAAGTCATGAAAATTCTTGTCTGTTTTCTTCTAAAATATTTATTGTTTTACCTTTCACATTTGGACCAAAAATAGTTCTGAAACTGATTACTTTTATGATATTTTTGTATTGAAGGAGTTAAGATTAATTTTTTATATTCACAAAGTACTATTAGAAAGACCATCTTTTACCCACTGCAATGCATGGTTCAGTTCAGTTCAGTTAAGTCGTACAGTCATGTCCAACTCTTTGAGACCACATGGACTGCAGCACACCAGGCTTTCCTGTCCATCACCAACTCCCGGAGCTTACTCAAACTCATGTCCATCGAGTCAGTGATGCCATCCAACCATCTCATACTGTCATTCCCTTCTCCTCATGCCTTCAGTCTTTCCCAGCATCAGGGTCTTTTCCAATGAGTCAGTTCTTCTAATCATGTGGTCAAAGTATTGGAGTTTCAGCTTCAGCATCAGTCCTTCCAATGAATATTCAGGACTGATTTCCTTTAGGATGGACTGGCTGGATCTCCTTGAAGTCCTAGGGACTCTCGAGTTTTTTCCAACACCGCAGTTCAAAGCCATCAGTTCTTCAGTGCTCAGCTTTCTTTATAGTCCAACTCTCATATCCATACATGACTACTGGAAAAACCATAGCTTTGACTAGACAGACCTTTGTTGGTAAAGTAATGTCTCTGTTTTTTAGTATGCTGTCTAGGTTGGTCATAGCTTTTCTTTCAAGGAGCAAGTGTCTTAATTTCATGGTTGCAGTCACCATCTGCAGTGATTTTGGAGCCTCCAAAAATAAAGTCTGTCACTGTTTCCCCATTTATTTACCATGAAGTGGTGGGACCGGATGCCATGATCTTAATTTTATGAATGTTGAGTTTTAAGCCAGCATTTTCACTCTCTTTTCACTTTCATCAAGAGGCTCTTTAGTTCTTCGCTTTCTGCCATAAGGGTGGTGTCATCTGCATATCTGAGGTCACTGATATTTCTCACCTTGTCATAAATCAAGTGACCATATATGTGCACATGTAATTCTGTACTCCCTTGTCTGTTCATTTGGTCTGTTTTTATCCTTACAAGAATAACACAATTAGTTTTCTAATAACTATAATTTTATAATAAGTTTTGTTACATTTAGTAGTATGATATAATCTTTTTATATGGATATCTTTTATCTATATATAGATCTCTTTTGCCTATATATAATCTCTTATTTATCTATAGTAGTGTGACTCTCTCAGCTTTTGTTATTATTCTTCAAGTTTGTCTTGGCTTTCTTTTCCCTTAGTATTTCTAGGTCAGTTTTAGAATCATCTTGCTAATTTTCACTAGGAAAAAAATAACTGCTAGAATTTTTGTTGGAATTGTATAGAATTTGTAGGGAGAATCTGGAGACTATTTACGTCTTCATAATTGAAACTTCCAATCCAAGAACATGATTTTTATTTGGAAATTCCTCTATTTTTCTGAATAATATTCTGTACATTAGTGTGCAGAAATCTTGCACTTGTTTCATTAAATTCATTGCTTTTTATTTGGTTGTTCTTTTTGTTTAGCCGCTAAGTCATATCCAACTCTTTGTGAGGCTATGGACTATAGTTTGCCAGGCTCCTCTCTTCATAGGATTTTCCAGGCAAGAATACTGGAGTGCGTTGTCATTTCCTTCTCCAGGGGATCTCTCCAACCCAGAGATCAAACCTGGGCCTCCTGCATTGGCAGGCACTGGCTTTTATTCTGTTTTATATGATGTGGTTTTAATTTTTCCCACTTATTGGTTGCTGATCTACAAAAAAATGACAATCTTATATATTAACCCTGACTCAGTGACCTTTCTAAACTCATTTATTCTAAGAGCTTTGTAGGTTCTTTGGGATTTTGTATGTATATAAATGGGCTTCCCTCGTGGTTCAGTGTTAAAGTATATGCCTATAATGCAGGAGACCCAGATTCAATCCCTAGGTCAGGACGATCCCCTGGAGAAGGGAATGGCTATCCACTCCAGTATTCTTGCCTGGAGAATTCTATGGACAGAGGAGCCTGGCAGGTTACAGTCCATGGGGTTGCAAAGAGTTGGACATGACTGAGCGACTGACCAATGGACCAGTGTACATAAATATGTCATCTGTGAATAAAAACATTTTAATTCCTTCAATTGCAATCCAATTTATTTTCATTTAAGAACAAGGATTATCTTGTAATTTTCTTTTCGTGTAATGCCCTTGCCATTTGTGCTCTTTTGGAGGGACAATAAATTCTGTAGAAACTTATCAAGGTTGATCATTATAAGATGAATCTCCTGTACAATTTGACAATAAGACAAAAGCCATTATCCTGGCAGCACAACTTCTTGAAATTAATCTTAATCAGATGTGAATAAGAAGTTTATATACAGCACACCTGTTAAAACTGTATATTGAAAATGAAATATTACCAACTAATTATCTATGTAAGACTTTCCAATTGTTCCTCTTCAACCATCTATGGATAAATCAATCATCTTTGGCAGCAGCAAGTGTCAAGAAGAGCAGTTAAGACAGCAGACTGCCATAATGGCTAACATCTCCCGCCAAATCAAAGGAACCACCAAGAGGCATGCTATCTTCTCCCAAGTTAGGCTCTCATCTAATAATAACAGAAATATGAAATTTGGGGCTTATAAAATCTGGCTATGTTACTTTGATCCTTCTCATGAAGACACACTAGAATAAGAAGAAATCAGTATAACTTTAAATGGCCATGTACAGTGGCATGACTGGTATTTGTAAGAGGCCCAGGCAATGAAGTAGTGAGTGATAAGTTAAGGATGCATGTGAAGTTTAATAGGAGTTAAGGATCCAATTTCTTTTTCATATGTTTAGAATTGATCCAGCATTATCTGATACTGGGAAAGATTGAAGGCAAGAGGAGAAGGGGTGGCAGAGGATGAGATAGTAATATAGCATCTCTGAATCAATGAACATGAATGTCAGCAAACTAAGGGAAATAGTGAAGAACAGGGGAGTCTGGCACGCTGCAGTTCTGGGGATGCAAGGAGTCAGACAGGACTTAGCTACTGGACAACAATGAATTTTGAACTGATCCAGCATTATTTGTTAAAAAGACTTTCCTAAGGACTTTAGATTAGAGATGCACAGAGCTAGAAGGAGCATCATTCCTACCCATAAAACAAGACAATGAACTGGAAAAAGTTCAAAATAATGACCTTTTGGGAACTCTTCTGAAAACAGAGCTCTCATGGAAAATTTCTACCACAAATCTTAGTGATAGACAGGTGCTATCAGGTAGAAAGAGAACCTGTGCATTTACCTACCTAGGACAGACACTGCCCAAATACCAAATAAGCCAGTAGAAAGATTAAATTAGAAATTTGTAGCACATTGCTAAATGCAAAGTGGGGACCACGAGCAGAATATGAGGCCCATTGGACATCCCACGCTGTATAATGACGTTTTCTCTAAGGTGCCCACAAGGAATATCTGGCAGAATCCTTAGAAAATTCATCCTTAACACCACCTCCTTGAATCCCTACTACATGCTACAAAACCTGGAATTAAAAACAACAGTGGAAACAGTTGGGAGAACTGCAAGAGATAGAATCTCTCTGGAGAGTAGCACAAAAGGATGAGACAAAAAAAAAGGGGAGAAGACAAAATCAAGTTATCAATGTAGCAAATTTAAGTTTCTGGTTCACATAGAAAAGCTAGAGAAACAACAAACTTCAAACACAGTAAACATTGAAATTTTAGGAATCAGTGAACTGAAATGGATGAAAAGGGGCTAATTTAACTCAGATGACCATTGGTTGTCATTTCCTACTCCAAGGGATCATCTTGACCCTGTCTCTTATACACATCTAGATGTGTATAAGAGACAGAATTTCATGGCTGCAGTCACCATCTGCAGTGATTTTGGAGCCCCCCAAAATAAAGTTTGACACTGTTTCCACTGTTTCCCCATCTATTTCCCAGGAAGTGATGGGACCAGATGCCATGATCTTCATTTTCTGAATGTTGAGCTTTTTAGGAATACATAGTGTTTCATTATATGAATATATTACAATTTATTTGTCCAGTCAATTGTTGAGGGACATTTGGATTTTTTTCTAGTTTGGCCATTAAGAATGAAACTGATATGAATATTTTTGATATATCTTTTGCTGAACATATACACTCATTTTATATTGGGTATATGACTGGGAGTTGAGTTGCTGGGTCACCAATAGGTAAGCTTAACTCTAGCAAATATTGCTAAAAGTTTACAAAGTAGTGGTATTGATTGACATTCCCATCAACAGTCTCAGAGTTCTGATTGCTCTAGATTCACTTCAATACTTAGAATTGCCAGTCTTTTAAAGTTTAGCTATTTTAGCAGGTGAAATGGTATGTTTTATGTCTCCAATTTGCATTTCTTTCATGACTAATGACATATTCATACACTTATTGGCCATTTGTATATTCTGTTGGGTTAAATACCTGTTCAAATGTGTTGCCAATGTTTTAAAATTGGATTTTTAAAAATCTTTTTTGCATCTTTTCTTTTTAATCTCTGAAGATGGAAATGGCAACCCACTCCAGTATTCTTGCTTAGGAAATCTCATGGACAGAGGAGCCTGGAGGGCTACAGTTCATAGGATCACAAAAGAGTCAGACATGACTTAGTGACAAGTCATGTAGAAAGTGAATAGCAAAATCATGTAGAAATTCTTTATTCTGGATATGAGTTCTTTGTCGGATGTATGTATTACAAATACATTTACATTTGTGATTCCTCAGAAGTCATTGTATGCTTTGAAGCCACAAGGATATTCTTTTAGGTTTTCTTCTATGCAGTTTTAAATCTTATTATTCACATTTAAGTATATGACCCTTCTGAAATTGACTTTTATGTACAGTATGAGACAGAGGCCAAAGTTCATTTTTACCCATATAAATACAAATTAATCCAGCATCATATTGAAATGGTTACCCTTTTCTCAGTTAATTGTAGTGGAACCTTTATATATGTAAATAATATGGCAATTACATAACCTTATAATAAATCTTCATATCTAGTAATGTCGGTCAGTTAACTTTATTCTTCTTCCTTAATTATTATTGCTATTGACTGTATTTCAAGTTAAAATTTAGAATCAGTTTGTTAATACACACCACATATGTACACACACAACTACTAGAGTTTTTATGTAGAATGCACAATTATTCCTTAATGGTCACAATGAAAAAACTAAGTAAAAATCATTTATTTCTTGGTAAACTCTTGTGCAATTTAAGTTGTAGTTATGATTTGGAATAGGGGACAAAGAAGACACAAATATGAAACCATTTCTCCAGATAGGATGATTACAATCACATCAAATGCATTTTGAAATAGTCTTTATTTTATAGAAAGGACTGAAATTTATTTAGATATTTTTGGAGCGAGGTTTCATATTCTTTGATATTCTTTGAAATTCATGACGTTCAAACCTCTGCCCAAACCCCGTGGCCTCTCATTCTATCTCACTAAAGCTGGCTTGATTAGTTACTATAGCAATCTGCATTTCACATTTCCATTTTAATATAATTAAAGTTTAATATAAATAAATCAAATTTAATTCATTGTTATGCATAATGATATTATAGTAACCATTAAAATTGTTTAGAAGTTTTATATTGCTTTTGCATGTTATTGTTGTAATTTCTTTGATAATAGACTTTAAGAATACATATGAGAAATAAACAAGAGGTTGTATTTAAAAAAATCTTTCCATATAAAGTATCTATAGTGTAATGATAAAGTGGGATAGGAACACTGCAGGAAATCGGGCCCTGGTAGCTCAGTCAGTAAAGAACCTGCCTGTAGTGCAGGACACCCAGGTTTGATCCCTGGGTTGGGAAGATTCCCTGGAGAAGGAAATGGCAAACCACTCCAGTATTCTTGCCTGAAAAATACAATGGACAGAGGAGTGTGGCGGGCTACGTACAGTCCATGGGGTTGCAAGAGTCAGACCAGACTTAGCGACTAGACTGCCACCACCAGAGAGAGCATGGACCATCTTAGGCGAGGTTTGTGTTTTAGTGGTTACTCGATCAAGGAAGTCAGTTAAATAACAAATGAAGCTAGCTGAGTTTTACATGTCTGCTTTTTAGAAAGCAACTGTAACTTGGAAACACACAAGCTGTGAAGTTTCCTAAAGACTGGGGCTGAAATTTATTTTAACACATTTGTAAATGACCCAGAAAAAGAAGGTAATATTCTGCAGTGAGCACTCAACCAAATATGGAAAGATAAACTTGCCTATAAACTTTGGATTATTGAGGCCATTTGGAATGTAAAGTGTTTCATGTGTCAACAGAGACACGAGAGGATATAATAAAATAATGTACTTACATTATTTAAAATCTGAAGTATTGCATTTCTGATTCTGGATTTTTTGAGTTATTGGCAAAAAAGGCATTCTAGATTGTGCCCTGAAGTTAGAGTTAGAAACATATTAGAGGGAATAAAAGTGGTTGAGAAGATTGGCGGTGAAAGTCTAAATTTAGATTCCACAGAGCAAGAGCTGAAGCCAAGAAGAGAAAAAGAATATTTACAGCATGAGGAATGAAGAGCAGTACAAACATTTAGATAATGGCATGTGTCAGAGGAGTCAAGGTAGGAAAGAATTTAAAGAAACAGAATATGATTAGCAATGTCATATGTGGCAGAGAAATAAAAAGAATAATTACTGAAAAGGGCTAATATGTTGGTAGATAGCAGGTCATTTATCAGTGACAGTGAATATGAGACATATTAAATAAGTAGAACATTTTAGTTCAAAGGTAAGAGAGGGCTTTCATCAAAATTTATAATATGAAAGATCTGAAAAGGGTAACTTACATGGATTGTTCACTGACTCCTGTAGAACTAGATAGGAGGCATCCTTTGGGATTTAAAAGAAGAAAAATGTAAAACACGTAAGTGGTACTAGAACTTTACATAATGGATATTGAAATTATGGAAATATATTACTTTAAGATTCAGTAATAGGTTGAAATAAGAATGTATTTAAAAAGGTTCAGATGCATGCATGGATGATAGATTCCTTACTCGATCTCGAGGGAAATGCCTTGGCATTCTACTGTTAACATAATGGAGGCCAAACATGTCCTCCCACAAACCATGTGTTTATACTGTTTTTAGGGCAGACTTTTCCAACCAGTAAAGTTGAGATGTGCACCAATACAACATTGTTTATTAGTTTCTGTGTGAATAATTGCATAGTTTTGAAAATAGAGAGGAAAAATTACAAATCTCTCACACCCATAAAAACAGTTGCTTAGATCCCTTGGGAAAATGCCATCTGATAAATTAAAGATGAATCAATGATTAAGGCCAAAGAAAGAACTGCAATAACAACAGAAAACTGTCCTTTCTAATCCAGAGGGGGGGAAAAGCATCAAGATTTCGTCTTCTAATTTATTTTCTTTTTAAATTGAAGAGGCTAAAGAATGTACTCGCTTAGCAGAACTAGCAGGAATTATTGGCATGTTTCATTATAGATATCTTAAATTAATTAAACTTAAAAAAATCAAATTAGAGAGAAACACCAGATAGCTGTACTTCTAAGGAATTTAGTGTATTTTATAGCCATCAAAACCTGATTACTGGCAAGATTCTTAGCAAAATGTTATGTAAAAATAAATCACATTTCTGTTTTACAAATTGAGAAATTGAAAAATCAATAGCTTTTTCTGAGTTACCTACTGATTGCCATCGTTCAAATTTTATTCTGTTGGAGGAAACAGAGAGTGGGATGAAATCCTTTAACAGAGGGATTTAGAAGATTTAAATGGCATTCAGTCTAACGCCAGTTCCATGGCAACCATACGAGCTATGCAAGCTGTTCAATGAAGAACCAAAACATTTAGGTAGACAGGATGTTAATCCAACCAGGGTTGAAATGTGAACAGTTTAATTCTCTTAGCTTGAAATCTAAGCCATCGGCACAAGTACCTTGGTGGAGTCCTCTGTTTGGGGGACTATTCTAGCCAATGTGAATCATTTAAAAACTGAAGTATCAAAACTTGTCCCATCTAATACAATACCAGGTTTCTGGTTCTGTAAAACTGGTATTGCTTCAACTCTGGTCTTGAATACAATTTCAGAGGACAGTTAGCATGCCTTTTTTCATTTGTCCAGCTAAGGCAATCTAGCCAGGGACAATTTGCAGTACTTAGAAATTGGGCACACTGAGGCAGAAGGAAAATGTCACTGAGATAAACAGACATGTAAGATTGAGAGCCACTCCACTGAGTAGAATAATCTGTACTTGTGTAGTTTTGTGTGCCTCCAGTTCATTCAGTGATCTCTACATTCAGTTATTCAACAGTTGTCACGAGCTCTATGGCAGAATGTGTGCTGTAAGCTGTCTATGAGGTTGCAGAGGAGGAAGCATTAGTCAAAGGGTGAATGTGACAGGAGGAGCTCACATTCTATCTGGGGAAGAGTAGAAGGGAAGACAAACACTAAGACAGAACATGAGAGCTTTGGGAAGTTCAGTTCAGTTCAGTTCAGTCACTCAGTCACGCCCGACTCTTTGCAACCCCATTGACTGCAGCACGCCAGGCCTCCCTGTCCATCACCAACTCCTGGAGTTTACTTAAACTCATGTCCATTGAGTCAATGATGCCATCCAACTGTCTCATTCTCCTCTGTTCCCTTCCCCTCCCGCCTTCAATCTTTCCCAGCATCAGGGTCTTTTCAAATGAGTCAGAGTTTCAGCTTCAGTATCAGTCCTTCCAAAGAATAATCAGGATTTATTTCCTTTAGGATGGACTGGTTGGATCTCCTTGCAGTCCAAGGGGCTCTCAAGAGTCTTTTTCAACACCACAGTTCAAAGTATCAGTTCTTTGGTGCTCAGTTTTCTTTATAGTCCAACTCTCACATCCATACATGACTACTGGAAAAACCATAGCTTTGGCTAGACAAATCTTTGTTGGCAAAGTAATGTCTTTGCTTTTTAATATGCTGTCTAGATTGGGCATAATTTTTCTTCCAAAAGCGTCTTTTGATTTTGGGCTGCAGTCACCATCTGCAGTGATTTTGGAGCCCCAAAAATAGTCTGTCACTGTTTCCACTGTTTCCCCATCTATTTGCCATGAAGTGATGGGACCAGATGCCATGATTTTAGTGTTCGGAATGTTGAGTTTTAAGCCAACTTTTTCACTCTCCTCTTTCACTTTCATCCAGAGACTCTTTAGTTCTTCTTTGCTTTCTGCCATAAGGGTGGTGTCATCTGCATATTTGAGGTTATTGANCAGCACAACTTCTTGAAATTAATCTTAATCAGATGTGAATAAGAAGTTTATATACAGCACACCTGTTAAAACTGTATATTGAAAATGAAATATTACCAACTAATTATCTATGTAAGACTTTCCAATTGTTCCTCTTCAACCATCTATGGATAAATCAATCATCTTTGGCAGCAGCAAGTGTCAAGAAGAGCAGTTAAGACAGCAGACTGCCATAATGGCTAACATCTCCCGCCAAATCAAAGGAACCACCAAGAGGCATGCTATCTTCTCCCAAGTTAGGCTCTCATCTAATAATAACAGAAATATGAAATTTGGGGCTTATAAAATCTGGCTATGTTACTTTGATCCTTCTCATGAAGACACACTAGAATAAGAAGAAATCAGTATAACTTTAAATGGCCATGTACAGTGGCATGACTGGTATTTGTAAGAGGCCCAGGCAATGAAGTAGTGAGTGATAAGTTAAGGATGCATGTGAAGTTTAATAGGAGTTAAGGATCCAATTTCTTTTTCATATGTTTAGAATTGATCCAGCATTATCTGATACTGGGAAAGATTGAAGGCAAGAGGAGAAGGGGTGGCAGAGGATGAGATAGTAATATAGCATCTCTGAATCAATGAACATGAATGTCAGCAAACTAAGGGAAATAGTGAAGAACAGGGGAGTCTGGCACGCTGCAGTTCTGGGGATGCAAGGAGTCAGACAGGACTTAGCTACTGGACAACAATGAATTTTGAACTGATCCAGCATTATTTGTTAAAAAGACTTTCCTAAGGACTTTAGATTAGAGATGCACAGAGCTAGAAGGAGCATCATTCCTACCCATAAAACAAGACAATGAACTGGAAAAAGTTCAAAATAATGACCTTTTGGGAACTCTTCTGAAAACAGAGCTCTCATGGAAAATTTCTACCACAAATCTTAGTGATAGACAGGTGCTATCAGGTAGAAAGAGAACCTGTGCATTTACCTACCTAGGACAGACACTGCCCAAATACCAAATAAGCCAGTAGAAAGATTAAATTAGAAATTTGTAGCACATTGCTAAATGCAAAGTGGGGACCACGAGCAGAATATGAGGCCCATTGGACATCCCACGCTGTATAATGACGTTTTCTCTAAGGTGCCCACAAGGAATATCTGGCAGAATCCTTAGAAAATTCATCCTTAACACCACCTCCTTGAATCCCTACTACATGCTACAAAACCTGGAATTAAAAACAACAGTGGAAACAGTTGGGAGAACTGCAAGAGATAGAATCTCTCTGGAGAGTAGCACAAAAGGATGAGACAAAAAAAAAGGGGAGAAGACAAAATCAAGTTATCAATGTAGCAAATTTAAGTTTCTGGTTCACATAGAAAAGCTAGAGAAACAACAAACTTCAAACACAGTAAACATTGAAATTTTAGGAATCAGTGAACTGAAATGGATGAAAAGGGGCTAATTTAACTCAGATGACCATTATATCTATTACTGTGGGCAAGAATCCCATAGAAGAAATGGAGTAGCCCTCATAATCAACAAAAGAGTCTGAAGTGAAATACTTGGGTGCAATCTCAAAAACAACAAAATGATCTCAGTTCATTTCCAAGGCAAACCATTCAACATCACACTAATCCAAGTCTATGCCCCAACCACTGATGTCAAAGAAGTTGAAGTTGACCAGTTCTATGAAGACCTATAAGACCTTCTAGAACTAATGTCAAAAACGATGTTCATTTCATCATAGGAGACTGGAATGCAAAAGTAGGAAGTCAATACATACCTGGAGTAACAGACAAGTTTGGCCTTGGAGTACAAAATGGAGGAGGGCAAAAGTTAACAGAATTATGCCAGGAAAACACACTGGTCATAGAAAACAGCCTTTTCCAACAACACAAGAGATGACTTTACACATGAATGTCACCAAATCGTCAATACTGAAATCAGATTGACTACATTTCTTTGCAGCCAAAGATAGAGAAGCTCTATACAGTCAGCAAAAACAAGACCATGAGCTGACTGTAGCTCAGAAAATCAGCTCCTTATTGCAAAATTCAGGCTCAAATTGAAGAAAGTAGGGAAAACCACTAGGCCATCCAGTTATGACTTATATCAAATCCTTTATGATTATACAGGGGAGGTGATAAATAGATTTAAGGGATTAGATCTGGTAGACAGAGTACCTGAAGGACTATGGACAGATTCGAAACATTGTACAGAAGGTACTAATAAAAGCCATCTCAAGGAAAAAGAAATGCAAGAAGGCAAAGTGGTTGTCTGAGGAGGCTTTACAAATAACTGAGGAAAAAAGAGAAGTGAAAAGAAATGGAGAAAGGAAAAGGTATACACAACTGAATGCAGAGTTCCAGAGAATAGCAAGGAGAGACAAGAGGGCCTTAACGAACAATGCAAAGAAATAGAGGAAAGCAATAGATTGGGAAAGACTAGAGATCACCTCAAGAAAATTGGAGATATCCAAAGAACATTTCATGCAAAGATGGGCACAATAAAGGGAAAAGAAAACAGTAAAGACCTAATAGAAGTGGAAGAGATCAAGAAGAGATGGCAAGAATACACAGAAGAACTGCACAAAAAGGTCTTAATGACCCAGATAATCACAATGGTGTGGTCACTCACCTAGAACCAGACATCCTGGAGTAGGAAGCCAAGTGGCCTTAGGAAGCATTGCTGCCAATAAAGCTAGTGGAAGTGGTGGAATTCCAGTTGAGGGATTTCAAATCCTAAAAGATGATGCTGTTGAAGTGCTTCACTCAATATTTCAGCAAATTTGGAAAACCCAGCAGTAGCCAAAGAACTGGAAACGGTCAATCTTTGTCCCAGTTCCCAAGAAGGACAGTGCTGAAGAATGTTCAAACTACACGACAATTGCATTCAGCACTCACTTCCCATGCTAGTAAGGTTGTGCTTTCATTGGACTCTTCCCAGCTGGCACTAGTGGTAAAGAACGCACTTGCCAATGTTGGGAAGATCCTCTGGAGGAGCACATAGCAACCCACTCCAGTATTCTTGCCTGGAGAATCCCATGAACAGAGGAAACTGGCAGACTATGGTCCATAGGGTTGCAGAGAGTAAGACACAACTGAAGCAATTTAGCATGCACGCCATAGGACTGGGAAAAACAGAAACTCCACTTTTGGAGCACAAACACAAAGTCCTGTGTGGACCAGGACCCACAGGAAAAAAGCAGTGACCCCATATGAGACTGGATCAAACCTACCTGCTAGTATTGGAAGGTCTCCTGCAGAGGTGGGGTTTGGCTGTGGCTCACTGTGGGGACAAAGACATTGAAAGCAGCAATTCTTGGAAGTATTCATTGGTGTGAGCCCTCCTGGGGGCTGCCATTAGCCCCACTAAATAGTTTGTAGGCTCCAGTGCTGGGTTACCTCAGGCCAAACAACTAAAAAGGAGGGAAAACAACCTCACCCATCAGCAGAAAAACAGTTTAAAGTTTTATTTAGCATGGCCCTGCCCACAAGAGGGACAAGGCCCAGTTCTATCCACCACCAGTCCCTTGCACAAGTCTCTTAGACAGCCTCATCTACCAGAGGACAGACAGCTGAAGCAAGAACTATAATCCTGTAGCATGCAGAACAGAAAACACAATCACAGAAAGTTAGATAAAATGAAACAGAGAAAATTATGTCCCAGATGAAGGAACAAAATGAAACCCCAGAAAAACAACTAAAGGAAGTGGAGATAGGCAATCTTCCAGAAAAAGAATTCAGAATAATGATACTGAAAATGTTTCAGGATCTCAGAATAAGAACGGAGACATGGATTGAGAATATGCAATAAATGTTTAACAAGAACCTAGAAAAACTAAAGAACAAACAATGATGATGATTACTGTTTTGAGTCTTCTGTGTTTCCTTAAGAAATTAAAAATTTTTATTCTAATTCTGTGGAAAATGTCATTGGTAATTTGATAAGGATTGCATTGAATCTGTAGATTACTTTGGATAGAAAAGTCGTTTTCATAATAGTGATTCTTTTAATCCAAGAACATGATGTATCTCTCTGTGTCATCTTCGATTTCTTTTATTCTTCTTATAGTTGTCAGAGTACAGGTCTTTTGCCTCCTTATGTAGGTTCATTCCTAGGTATTATATTCTTTTTGATGCAGTGGTAAATGGGATTGTTTCCTTAATTTCTCTTTCTGATTTTTTGTTACTAGTGTGAGGAATTACAACAGATTTGTGTGTATTAATTCTGTATCTTTCAGTTTTACTGAATTCATTGGTGAGCTCTGAAAGGAAACGAATGAACTTATTTATAAAACATAAAAAGTTTCACTCACATAGAAAGCAAGCTTATGATTACCAAAAGGGAGGGGAGAGAAGGATAAATTAGGAGTTTGGGATTAAAATATACACACTACTGCATATAAAGTAGATAACCAACAAAAACTTACTGTATAGTACAAGGAACTATAGTCGATATCTTGTAATAACCTATAATGAAAGAGAATGCAAAAGAAGAATATATATAACTGAATCACTTTACTGTACACCTGAAACTAATACAGCATTATAAATAAAATATATTTCAATAAAAATTAAACTAACAAGAGGAGCAATACTCATGAATGTAGGTGAAAGTTTCCTCAACAAAATACTAGCAGTGTGAATTCTATAACATATTGAAGGAAGAAACTTTCACATATTAAGTACAGGGAAGTCATTATGGCTTATACATGATTTAAATTGTACTTGAGGCTAACCAAAACAGCTGTTTGTGTCCTGTCAAACATGCATTAAGGGAAATTCATTTAAAAATAAAAATGAAGTAGCTATCAAAAATCAGGCATTCAAAATAGAACTGGGTGGCCATTGTAGATGTAGTTTCAGACATGTTCCTGTATTATCAAGAACTTGAATTTTCTGAACTGAAGGGCACCACCAACTATTCTCAAAACAATGTCTGCTAGTTGCCAACTGCATCCTTATAGTGTCAAGGTCTACCCTTGTAAATATGCAACCATTTCAGACTCCAAACAATCCTTGCTTAACAAGCACTCTTACTACTTGCCAGCTCCAATTATAATACTTGACAAACACGTGGTTTTGTGGGGTTTGCTTTTATAAGCCTCCCCCATTTCGTAGTCAGGTGGAAAACAATTCAAGTGCTTCTTGAATTTGTGTCTCCTGGTCTATACAGTTTGGCTCAAATGAAATTATATTCTATTCCTATTATACATTAGTGTGTTGATTATTTCCATTGTAAGATGTAATTCAGGAATTCAAGGTAGGTTTACAATCCCAAATCTATTGATATACAGTCCATCTTAATAGAATAAAGGACAAAAACAAAATGGTGGCATCAACCGACATGGAAAAAGTATTTGGGAAACATAACACCCATTCAGAATTCTTAAAAAGCCCTAGAAAATTCAAAGTAGAATGTTAAGTTGCCCAATCTGAAAAAAAAAAGAACAAAAAAAAGAACTTTATAGAAAACCTTAAAGGAACATTGTACTTAGAAGAGAAAGATTGCATGCTTTCCCCACAAAATTGGGAGCAAGATGAGGATATATGTTTTCAACTGTTCTGTTCAACATTGTGTTGGAAATTCTAGCCAATGCAAGGAGAAAAGAAAAAGATTTAAATAATATCTTGATTGAAAAGAAAGATGGAAAACTTTTTATCCACAGACAATGTGATCCCGTTGTTGTTGTTCAGTTGCTAAGTTGTGTCTGACTCATTGCTACTCATGAATTGCTCAAGTTCATGTCCAATGAGTCAATGATGCTATTTAACCATCTCATCCTCTGCTGCTGTCTTGTTCTTTTGTCTTCAGTCTTTCCCGGCATCAGGGTCTTTTCCAGGGAGTTGGCTGTTTGCATCAGGTGGCCGAAGTTTTGGAACTTCAGCTTCAGCATTTGTTCTTCCAATGTGTATTCAGAGTTGATTTCCTTTAGGATTGACTAGTTTGATCTCCTCGCTGTCCAAGGGACTCTCAATAATCTTCTCCAGTACCACAATTTGAAAGCATTAATTCTTGGGCACTCTGCTTTCTTTATGGTCCAACTCTTACATCCATACATAACTACTGGGAAGACTATAGCTTTGACTATACAGACCTTTGTTGACAAAGTGATATCTTTATTTTTTAATGCACTGCCTAGGTTTGTCATAGCTTTCCTTCCAAAGCAAGTGTCTTTTGATTTCATGGCTGCATCCTCCATCTGCAGTGATTTTGGAGCCCAAGAAGAGAATATCTGTCACTGCTTCCACTTTTTCTCCTTCTGCTTGCTAGGAAGTGATGGGACTGGATGTCATGATTTTAGGGTTTTCAATATTGAGTTTTAAGCCAGCTTTTTCACTCTCCTTTTTCACTCTTGTCAACAGTCTCTTTATTTCCTCTTCGCTTTCTGTCATTTTAGTGGTATCAGCTGCATATCTGAAATTGTTGATATTTCTCCGGGCAATCTTGATTCTATCTTGTAAGTCAATCAGCCCAGCATTTCGCATGATGTACTCTGCATATAAGTTAAATAAACAGCGTGACAATATACAGCCTTGACGCACTCCTTTCCCTCCTTTCCCAGTTTTGAACCAGTCAGTTTTTCCATATAAGGCTCTAACTGTTGCTTCTTGATCTGCATAGAGGCTTCTCAGGAGACAGGTAAGTGGTCTGGTATTCCCTTCTCTCTAAGAATTTTCCACAGTTTGTTGTGATCCACACAGTCAAAGGTTTTAGTGTAGTCAATGAAGCAGAAGTAGATTTTTTTTTTCTAGAATTTCTTTGCTTTCTCTGTGATGCATCGAAGGTTGGCAATTTAATCTCTGGTTCCTCTGCCTTTTTTAAACCCAGCTTGTACATCTGACAGTTCTCAATTCAAATACTGCTGAAGCTTAGCTTGAAGGATTTTGAGCATAACCTTACTAGCATGGTAAGTGAGTTCAATTGTCCAGTAGTGTGAACATTCTTTAGCACTGCCCTTCTTGGGAATTAGGACAAAGATTGACCTTTTCCACCCCTGTGGCCACTACGGAGTTTTCCAAATTAGCTGATGTATTGAGTGCAGCACTTTAACAGCATCATCTATTAGGATTTTAAATAGCTTAGCTGGAATTCCATCACCTCCACTAGCTTCATTTGTAATTATGCTTCCTAAGCAATTTGTGAGAAACTGCCTGTTTCTTATAGTCTCACCAACACATAATGTGCTATCATATATTTTTTACTGAGATTCAGATAACATAAAACTATTAGTAAAATTTTTCAGTTCAGTTACTGTATTTTTCATCTCCAGAATTTGTTTTCTTGTTATTGTTATGGTTTCTATTGCTTTGTGGATATTCTCACTGTGTCCATGCATCACTGTCCTGCTTTATTTAATTATCATTCTGTATTTCTTTTAGCTCATTTAAAACAGTTTTGAAACCCCCCCCTTTTTTTTTTTGATCAGGCAGCTCATAGATCTCTGTTTCTTTAGGGTTGGTGTCTTGAGTTTTATTTTGTTCATTTGATTGGTCTATGTTTCCCTTTGGGGGGTATGCATTGTGATCTTTGGGCATTTGAGTAACCAACCACATCTCCCTATCTCTGTGTACTGTTTTGTGTATGTGCGTGTGTGTGTGTAGGATATGACCCTTACCCATCAGGCAAGCTGTAGGTTCAGGGACTTCTCAAGCCTTTTCTGGGGACGTGCCTTCTCTTGACCATGCCTCAAATTCCCTAAGCAGCTTGTCTAGGTTTCTTCCCAGAAGCCCATAATCTTTTGTTTCCCCTAGTTATCTGCCCATTTAACTGCAGGTCTACTGCTTGTCCCATTTTCAGTGGTTTACAAACTATGCCACTAGTCCTGTCAGTGCTCTGAGTAAAACAAGAGAGAAATTCATCCCATAGTGAGGCTCCAGTCAAGGCAGAATGTTGGCCATATAGTCTACTGTTTTGTTTCCATCCCAAAAGAAGAACCGCAGTACAGAAGGTTTTCTCTTGATTGTGCTTCACTATGTCAGGTAGGGGAAGAGGCACAGATAGGCACACAAAATGCTGTGAATTTTCCTGCCCCCTTTTCTGGGATCCCTTCCTGTCTTTACATTGGCCTGGGTACTTCTAGTCTGGTCTGTGGAATTCTCATATAGGTATCCTAGCCCATCTATTGATATTTATTGTGTTTCTCTGTGGGGGAATTAAAACCTGGAACTTTCTAGTCTGTTATCTTGCTAACATCACTCTCATACTACTTCTGTTTTGCTTCATGTCTCTTGAACTCACAACTCTGCCTTTCACACATTCCAACCCCAACCTCCAAAATATTCACACAAGTCAAACAGTGCATGAGATTTTGTGAAATTTATTAAAGATATTGCAGTTGAATAAAAGGGGTTACATCAAGTACCTAGACAACTTTCCACCACTCCTTGGCTTCTAGTTGACCATTTTTTAATCCCTCATTAACTCCACCTTTGTGAAGCAACAAAATAAACTTCCTCTTGCCTATGCCCACTCAGGCTCATTACTTACACCAAGAATTTATTAAGATAGATAGAAAGATGTGTAGATAGATTCAGCAAATGTTTATTGATGCTTTTTTTGTGCCAGGTCCTTGTTTGATCTTCTTTGGAAACAAAGCAAAACACATGATTATCTCTGCCTTTTGGGGTCTTATTTTCTAGTGGAGGAAGCAGATTATAAACAATAAACATGAAATATAACTAAATTACATAATGCATTACAATAAGAGTTATGGAAACAAGTATGTGGAAATTCCCAAATAGGAGTTATGGGAACAAGAAAAAATAGAACAGTGATGAGGATCTGAATGGTCTTGAGTTGCCTACTTGAAAAATTCTTCCCTATGAAGAAATTAGTCATGAAAGTATATTGAAAATAGGTATTCCTGGCAATGGAAACAGTTAAGTGAAACCTAAAATAGGAGTAAGCGAGTAAGGTATATTTAAGGTTTCAGAAAGCAATCAATACAGCAGAAGTAGAACATGTGAGGGGGTGAAGCAATTCAATCAGAGAAGTGAAGAATTAAACATGTTGGACTTTATAGATCACCCTAAGGACTTTAGGGATATGGAAAGATTGTGAGGAGAGGAAGAACATGAGGTTTTAGCTGGATCCTTCTGAGTACTACATGGAAAATAGACTAATACAGGACATGTTGGGAAGTAGAGAGACCAATGAGGGTGCTATTGTAAAGGTCCATAGGAACAATGGTGGTGGTTTGAACCAAAGTGGTAACTATAGAATTGGCAAGAAATAGTCAAATCACTTGGAGAAGACAATGGCACCCCACTCCAGTACTCTTGCCTGGAAAATCCATGGACAGAGGAGCCTGAAAGGCAGCAGTCCATGGGGTCTCTGAGGGTCGGACACGACTGAGCGACTTCACTTTCACTTTTCACTTTCATGCATTGGAGAAGGAAATGGCAATCCACTCCAGTGTTCTTGCCTGGAGAATCCCAGGGATGGGGGAGCCTGGTGGGCTGCCGTCTATGGGGTCACACAGAGTCAGACACGACTGAAGTGATGTAGTAGTAGTAGTCAAATCACTAGTATATATTTTGAAGCTAGAACCAAAATATTTTCCTGACAGATTTGTTGGATGTGCTATGTGGAAAGAAAGAACTCAGAAATAAATAAATAAGTGTAAAGAAAAAAATTTTAATTTTACAGTGGTTATATTGGTGTGAAATTATGTACCATTTAAAATTTTTAAATTTCTTTCTGTATTTTCCAATTTCCAACATAGATTATGAATTGCATCTATAATCAGAAAAGAGTAAGATTTTTAAAATAAATAATATTAATCACTTATTTTTTTAAAAAGAGATTGGCAGATTTTTGAAAGAAAAGTGGCTAGTGTTGATAATGCAATTAAACTTGCATTCACATGTAGCTATAGAACTACAAATTAGTATAACCATTCTGGAGAAAATATATACATGAAAGCCTTAGAAAAATCCATATTTTTCCTTATTGATTCTAGTTTTAGGAAGTTACTTAAATAAAACAATCAGATATTAGTTTTAATATTTAGGAGCAGAATCAGTCATTTTTCATATACAATAGTGAAAATTGGGGACTTCCCTGGTGGCTCAGATGTAAAGAATCTGCCTGCAATGCAGGATACTCAGGTTTGATCCCTGGGTTGGGAAAAATCTCCTGCAAGAGGCATGGCGATCCATTTCAGTACTCTTGCCTGGAGAATCCCATGGACAGAGGAGCCTGGCAGGCTAAAGTCCATGGGGTCGCACAGAGTCAGATACAACTGAAGCAACTAAGCAGCAGCAGCAGTGAAAATTGGAAAACAACTAATTATTCAAACTTATGAGATTTAAAAACTACATTACCTACAATGTGAATCCATAGTTAGAATACTTTTATGTTGTTTTTGAATAACATTTTCATGGCCTTAAGAAATGGTGAGAAAAATCATCATTTAGGTAATGACATGAGCCTCCTTAGGGTTGACCCTAGAGAGCATCTGTTAGAAGTGAGAAGCCTGAGCCAGAGTGTCATGTGGAGATGACAAGGCCACATCGATGCTAACATCTAATAGTGACATTGCATCCTGAGTTAAGAAGCACTGTGTAGGCAGAAGCAGAATGGGCTACATGGAATCTGTGGTAGGGTTATCCAAGCAGCAGAAGAGACATGTCCCTTTGTTTGAAACAGTCTACCTATAAGAGAGTGGCCTGGTTGCTGACAGGAACACTGGAACTTGTGACCAAAAATTCCTTATACAAGCTATGTATACATAAAGAATCCTAATTTAAGAATTCCAGCCACTGAGATGAACAACCAACTTCCCTTACTCTGATGCTGAAGACTTCAAGCTGCCTGTGACTATTTTCCTTTATCAAGAGAGAGGGCATATGCCAGGGAGCACCAGCCAGTCAAATGAATTGATGTAAATGTATTGCCTTTTACTGTCCATTACTCTCCTGTGAGTCTGATTGTCATGGGTCAGCTTCTCCAGGTTGAATCTTTGCAGAGTGTCCACACTTGAATCATGGTGACAAACAGGACTAGCAATAAGGGTAGCCAGTCCAAGAAGTCATCTTCCTCTCTGAAATAAATCTCTGTGAGGGAACAAGTGCTGCACCAAATACCTGCTGAGTATCTTTTCAGCTCTAGGGCTAAGGAAAAGGAAGGACCTAGGGAAAATATGCTAATGGGGCTAGCAGTTACTTCAGTGACTACCAACTTGTTTCATATGAGCCTGTTACTCATGAATTGTCTATATCATTCTTCCCTGCTCTTTGTGCTGCTCCAGCCATGGACTCATTTTGTGTGTTTTGAGAAAGGGGGTCAAGGAAGGGCATAGCTTGGATATTGTAGTGGAATCTGTGCTGATATTTGTCTTCCTCTCACAGCAGCCCTGGGAGGTGGATGTCAGCATCCCCGTTTTACAGATCAGGAAGCGGAGGCACAGACAGATGCATTGCCATGAACTAGACAAGGCCACAGAGCCAGTGAGGTGAAAATGCAACATTTGGGCTCGGGTCTTCCTGACTCCAAAACCCGTGTTCCACTAGCACTGGCCTCGGGGACCAAGGCACTCTCCTCTCTTCAGCTGGAGCAGTAGATCCACTCCACCTCCTTTGCCCTATCAACATCTGTCCCAACAAACTGGGTTTCTGCTCTCTGAGACCTAAGCTCATGCACTGCATCCCAGGGGGAACATTTAGGGGCCCCAAGCCCACCACTTGCCTAGTCTATGTGGCTCCAACCAGGTGTGCTAGCTGCTCCTTGGGATCCACTCCCTGCTGTGACTGTCAGGCCTCTTTGCTGTGAGTGGCACAAATGGGCTATCCCTGAGGCCTTCCTGGTGTCCGCTGGAGCAGCCGCACTTTTGTTTCTGAGCCATGGCAAGCCCTGATTGAGAGAAAATATTTGGCCTGGTTCCTTCCACTACTGGGGCCTGGAGCAACTGTGGTCTTATGGATAGAAGCTTGGCTGGACTTCCGAATTCCAGGGATGGAGTGCTGGTTCAATTTGTCGCTAGATGTGTGAGCTCACTCAGGTCACTGGACAGCTCTGAGCCTGGATTATCAAGATGCAAAATGGAAAGTATAAAGGGTACTTATTGGAGTCTTATCCAATAACATACGTGTTACTGTGCTTCCAGAGTGATTAGAGAGAAATGAAATGATATGAATGCCTATTGACAAGGAGCTGACTCCAATGCAGTTCTCCTAAATTATTAAAAGTTCTTTGGAAAATTTTGTTACCACTGCCCACTGACCTCCAGTTGGTGAGTTTCATATAGCTTCCCTCTATTATTTGTGCCTTTTGGCTACCCACCTACATATGTGGCATCACTAGAAAGACAATAGTCTTCACTCTCAGCTGCTTCTTTTACTCACCAATGCTATGACAATACCAAACACTTTCTACTAGACAATTCCCATAATGCCATCCTTCTCTAGCTTTCTTTGCTGCTACTCAAGATATATGGGACCTGATCAAAAGTACTTAGGCTAATCAGACATACAACTGAGGAAGAAAGTATGTCTCACATTCTTAAATAAAATCCTAATTAATACTAATAATATTGATGTTTAATTTAATTTTATATGGCCAGAGAACATACTTTTATTAAGCTTTTATATTCATAAAATTTGTAGTGATATACACTTTCGTTCTTGATATTGATGTTTTGAGTTTTCACCCTCTTTGCTTCTTGATCAGTCTCATCAGGAATTTACAAATTTCTTCATTAAAAAAAAAAGAGCTTATTCATTTATTTATTTTTGGCTCTGCTGGGTCTTCCTTGTTGCACAGACTTTTTTTTCTAGTTGCTGTGACCAGGTACTACTCTCTAGTTGTGGTACATGGGATTCTCATTGCAGTAGCTTCTCTTGTTGTGTAGCATGAGCTTGAGGTCATGCAGGTTTCAGTAGCTGCCATATGTGGGCTCAATAGTTGCGGTTTCCAGGCTCTGGAGCATGGGCTCAGTAGTTGTGGCACATGGGCTTGGTTGCTCCACAATATGTGGGATCTTCCCTGACCGGGGATTGAACCCATGTGTCTCCTGCACTGGCCTGCAGATTTTTCACCACTGAGTCACCACTTGTTGTTGTTCAGTTGCTAAATAGTGTCTGACTCTTGCGACCCCATGGACTGCAGCATGCCACAGTCCACTGTTCTCCATTATCTCCCAGTTTGCTTAAATTCATGTCCATTGAGTCAGTGATACTATCTAACCATTTCATCCTCTGCAGCCCCCTTCTCCTTTTGCCTTCTATCTTCCCCAGAATCAGGGTCTTTTCCAATGAGTTGACTCTTCGCAACAGGTGGCCAAAGTTTTGGAGCTTCAGATTTAGCATTGGTCCCTCCAATGAATATTCAGGGTTGATTTCCTTTAAGATTGACTGAGTTACCAGGGAGGCCCTCAAAGAACAAACTTTTGACTTTATTAATTTTCTCTATTGTTGGTCTATTCTCTTCTTATTATCTCTGTTCTCTTTACTATATTTTTGCTTCTACTTACTTTGGATTTAATTTTCTCATCTTTTGTCAGCTTTTAAAGATGAAAATTTAGGTGACTAATTTTTTAAAACTCTGTTTTTCCAGTAGAAACATTTAAAACTGTAAATTTCCATTTATGTATTGCTGTAACTGTATCCTAAACATTGCGGTATGTTGTGGTTACAGAATATTCAACTCAAAATATCTTCTAATTCTCCTTGTGATTTTATCTCTGATTAGTATTTTATTTAGAAGTGTGTGATTTCATTTATAAATATTTGGGGCTGTTTCTAGATATCCTCTAGCTATTACATGGCTATTTATTTCTAATATAATAGTTATGTTGTAATCTGAGAACATAGTCTGTAAGATCTCAAACTTACATTTATTTTGTATTTTTGACAAATATAGATAATATATGTAAATATCCAAAATACACATGGATAATCAGTGGCCATTGGTGAGTAATTCATGTGTCCTTGAAAATAGCATGAATTCCGTAGTTACTGAATGTGGTTTTCTATGAAATGTCAAATACATTAACTTGGACGACACTATTTTTGAAATCTTCTAAATTCTTACTATTTTTTAATGTAGCTCCTATTAATTACTGAGAGAAGAGTTTTAAAAGTTACCAGTTACAAATGTGGATATATCTGTTTCTTCCTTTAGAGCTATGTTTGTCTCATGAATTTTAAAGTTCTGTTTTTAGGTGCACATTTATTTAGCATTATTGTATATTAACCCACTATCTTTCTAAAATTTCTCACTTTATTTCATGTGATATTATTATATTACTTGAACTCTTTACTTCCATAGTCACAACATTGTTTTTAGTTTTACATTTTGCATGATATATCACTTTCCATCCTTTTATTTTCAATCTATTTGAGTATTTTCATTAAAGTGCATCTTTTTGTGAGTGGTTAGAACTTGATTTATTATCTTGTCTAATAAACCCTGTTTTTTATTGGAGTATATAGTCTATTTTCATTTAATATAATTTTGCACGTGGTTGAATCANCACTTTCCATCCTTTTATTTTCAATCTATTTGAGTATTTTCATTAAAGTGCATCTTTTTGTGAGTGGTTAGAACTTGATTTATTATCTTGTCTAATAAACCCTGTTTTTTATTGGAGTATATAGTCTATTTTCATTTAATATAATTTTGCACGTGGTTGAATCATTTGCTATTTGTTTTTTCTTTGTCCTGTTTGTATATTATTCCTCTATTTCACATTCCTAATTCATTAAGGATAATATTTTTATATTATGTTTAATACTTCTATTTTATTCAAATATATATGTATAAATCTATAACTTTTTGCATGACTTATAGTAGTTGCTCAAGAGTTACAATATGCATCTTTAACTTATGACAATCTGTTAGTTAATATTTACTACTTCTCATAAACATAGTAAATTTGAAAATATTATAATTCTACTGACCCTTCTCCATTGTGTGATCATGATCATATATTTTATTTCAACAATTTTTATAAAACTCATTATTTTTTGCTTTAAATAGTTCTTTTTATGACTGTGGGAAAATAAAAGAGTCTTGCTAAGATTAAAAACTGAATCATTAGTGGTTTTCAGGTATGGAACAATAGGTCACCAAAAACTAGAGGTTAGAGTAACCCTGTGGCAGCCTTGGGGCCTCTATTGTCATTTGATTAAAATTGAAAAGTAGCTTAGATTATCCAAGAGCCAGGTGCACTAAAGATGGAAAGGGATGAGACTGTGGACTCTACATCTATTACATATATTGGGAATTGATGCTACCCCCCTTGTGTGTGTGTGTGTTTAGTCAACCAGTTATGTCCAACACTTTGTGATTCCATGAACTGTAGGCTGCTAGGTTCCTCTATCCATGGGATTCTCCAAGCAAGAATACTGGAGTAGGTTGCCATTCCCTTCTCCAGGAGATCTTCCCGACCCAGGAATCAAACCTGTGTCTCCTGCATTGCAGGCAGACTCTTTACCAGTTAAGCCACCTGAGAAGCCCCACAGGTGCTTATTTTTGTATACCAACAATACTCACACAGAATTTAGGAACCTCAAGGAAACACAAAGGAGTAGAAACACAGCAAGGGCAGAAGAACATATAAAAAGGGAATGTTGCCTGCCATTTCAGTAAACAAAGGATGCTGTTCATCATGTCAATTCTATAAGGATCAAGCCATTAGTCACTGCAGCTGCCTCCTCACCCCTGACTGTAGGCCTTGAGAGGAATTCAGGGTGTGTTCCTAGATATTCAAGATGCATATCTAAAGAATAATTTCAATAAGCCCAGATTTTTGTAGCTTCTCATACGTAAAAATGTGCTAAAATAATTAACTTGAGATGTCTGTTTTTGTGATTAGCAATAATCTTTTGATGTTTGACCAGACAGCTTTTTGTTTTTAGCGAGTTCAGTTCAGTTCAGTCGCTCAGTGGTGTCCAACTCTTTGCGACCCTATGAATCACAGCACACCAGGCCTCCCTGTTCCTCACCATCTGCCGGAGTTCACTCAGACTCACATCCATCAAGTTCGTGATGCCATCCAGCCATCTCATCCTCTGTCGGCCCCTTCTCGGCCCCTTCTCCTCCTGCCCCCAATCCCTCCCAGCATCAGAGTCTTTTCCAATGAGTCAACTCTTCTCATGAGGTGGCCAAAGTACTGGAGTTTCAGCTTCAGCATCATTCCTTCCAAAGAAATCCCAGGGCTGATCTCCTTCAGAATGGACTGGTTGGATTTCCTTGCAGTCCAAGGGACTCTCAAGAGTCTTCTCCAACACCACAGTTCAAAAGCATCAATTTTTCAGTGCTCAGCCTTCTTCACAGTCCAACTCTCACATCCATACATGACCACAGGAAAAACCATAGCCTTGACTAGACGGACCTTAGTCGGCAAAGTAATGTCTCTGCTTTTGAATATACTATCTAGGTTGGTCATAACTTTTCTTCCAAGGAGTAAGCATCTTTTAATTTCATGGTTGCAGTCACCATCTGCAGTGATTTTGGAGCCCAAAAAAATAAAGTTTGACATTGTTTCCACTGTTTCCCCATCTATTTGCCATGAAGTGGTCGGACCGGATGCCATGATCTTTGTTTTCTGAATGTTGAGCTTTTTAAGCCAACTTTTTCACTCTCCTCTTTCACTTTCATCAAGAGGCTTTTTAGTTCCTCTTCACTTTCTGCCATCAGGGTGGTGTCAACTGCATATCTGAGGTTACTGATATTTCTCCCGGCAATCTTGATTCCAGCTTGTGTTTCTTCCAGACCAGCGTTTCTCATGATGTACTCTGCATATAAGTTAAATAAGCAGGGTGACAATATACAGCCTTGACGTACTCCTTTTCCTATTTGGAACCAGTCTGTTGTTCCATGTCCAGTTCTAACTGTTGCTTCCTGACCTGCATACAGATTTCTCAAGAGGCAGGTTAGGTGGTCTGGTATTCCCATCTCTTTCAGAATTTTCCACAGTTTATTGTGATCCACACAGTCAAAGGCTTTGGCATAGTCAATAAAGCAGAAATAGATGTTTTTCTGGAACTCTCTTGCTTTTTCCATGATCCAGTGGATGTTGGCAATTTGATCTCTGGTTCCTCTGCCTTTTTTAAAACCAGCTTGAACATCAGGGAGTTCACGGTTCATGTATTGCTGAAGCCTGGCTTGGAGAATTTTGAGCATTACTTTACTAGCATGTGAGATGAGTGCAATTGTGCGGTAGTTTGAACATTCTTTGGCATTGCCTTTCTTTGGGATTGGAATGAAAACTGACCTTTTCCAGTCCTGTGGCCGCTGTTGAGTTTTCCAAATGTGCTGGCATATTGAGTGCAGCACTTTCACAGCATCATCTTTCAGGATTTGAAACAGTTCAATGGGAATTCCATCACCTCCACTAGCTTTGTTCGTAGTGATGCTTTCTAAGGCCCACTTGACTTCACATTCCAAAATGTCTGGCTCTAGATGAGTGATCACATCATCATGATTATCTGGGTCATGAAGATCTTTTCTGTACAGTTCTTCTGTGTATTCTTGCCACCTCTTCTTAATATCTTCTGCTTCTGTTAGGTCCATACCATTTTTGTCCTTTATGCAGCCCATCTTTGCATGAAATGTTCCCTTGGTCTCTCTAATTTTCTTGAAGAGATCTCTAGTCTTTTCCATTCTGTTGTTTTCCTCTATTTCTTTGCATTGATTGCTGAAGAAGGTTTTCTTATCTCTCCTTGCTATTCTTTGGAACTCTGCATTCAGATGCTTATATCTTTCCTTTTCTCCTTTGCTTTTCGCCTCTCTTCTTTTCACAGCTATTTGTAAGGCCTTTCCAGACAGCCATTTTGCTTTTTTGCATTTCTTTTCCATGGGGATGGTCTTGATCCCTGTCTCCTGTACAATGTCACAAACCTCATTCCAAGCGAAATCTCCTATATATCCTGACTCCTCCCTTACCTCTCTGGGGCACTTCCTCAGGGAAATCTATGAAGCTGCCCACCCCGCCCCCAACTGTAGTCCTCAGTAAGGTCCCTGAACAAAACTTAACTCCTAGATTTTAGGTTGTGAGTTTTCCTTAGTGTATAGAACAGAAGAATTAGCCTGAGAGGTCTTTATCTGGGAAGGTTCCTGATAAAGTCTTCCAGGTTGAGGGTGTTCCAATGTATATTTTCCCCAAATTGAGAATATTTAAGACAAGAGATATAATGTTTCTGAAGAGAGGGCTTACTTACACAATAAAGTATGGAAAAGCTTTATTGCTATGAAATAAAATTAATATTTTATGACAAGGTAAGAAAAAAATTACTGATGATCTTATGTACAGGGCAGCAAAGGAAACACAGATGTAAAGAACTGATTTTGGACTCAGTGGGAGAAGGAGAGGGTGAGATGATTTGAGAGAATAGCACTGAAACATATATATTACCATATGTAAAATAGATAACCAGAGAGAGTTTGATGTATGAAGCAGGGCACCCATAGTCGGTGCTCTGTGACAACCTGAAAGGATAGGGTGGGGAGGGAGGTGGGGGCAACACATGTATACTTACGGCCATTTCATACTGATGTATGGTAAAAACCATCACAGTCTTATAAAGCAATTATCCTCCAATTAGATATATTTTTAAAGAGAAAAAAAAACGTTAAATACAGGGAGGGAGGAGGGAGGGGGTTCAGGATGGGGAACACATGTATACCTGTGGTGGATTCATGTTGATGTANCACATGTATACTTACGGCCATTTCATACTGATGTATGGTAAAAACCATCACAGTCTTATAAAGCAATTATCCTCCAATTAGATATATTTTTAAAGAGAAAAAAAAACGTTAAATACAGGGAGGGAGGAGGGAGGGGGTTCAGGATGGGGAACACATGTATACCTGTGGTGGATTCATGTTGATGTATGGCAAAATCAATACAATATTATAAGGTAATTAACCTCCAATTAAAATAAATAAATTTATATTAAAATTTTTTTTCTCTACCCTTTGGTATCCTCTCCCCTCTCTACTCTGTGTTGTGAATCTGCATTGTCCACTGACCAAACTTTCCACATCGGCAGAAATACAAACATTCTCCTGGCACCAACAAGTCAACTCCTTAAAAGATAACATTCCTTCTTGATCTTGTAAGGGATCACAATGACTTACTACTTTGTACTTGCAGATCTGGATTGTGTAAACTGTCAGTAATATGTCATTTGATGTGTACCTGTGTGTCTCAAAAAACAAAAAACATATCATTATGCTTTGCCTTCTAAGGGACAGGACAGTTTTCTAAGCTTTCTGAGCTTTCCTGGGTTATAATCCTCAATTTGATTCAAATAAAATTTTCCATTTCTTTCTTAAATTGGTTAAATTTTCACTGACACAAACTTGGCATAGCTGGCAGGATATCAGAGACACTCACCAGAACACACCTGAAGTCTACCTGGGGCCAGTGCTCGGTACCAAATGTGGGCCCATTGAGCTACCGGCTTCTCGATATTCCTCAGGTGTTCTGGTGAGTTCTCCTGATATCCAGATCTCATCGTTTGGGTGATGATCCTGAAAATTTTATTTGAGCTGTTTTACTTAAGACTTGGAGTCTTAAGGGGCACCAGTGCATTTTTAGTCAGCAAACTAGAGGGATAGAGGAAACATAGGTGGCTGGGGTTTTGTTAAATTTGGCTTAAATTGAAAAAAAAAAAGAGTTGATATATGGTCTGAACAAAACTTTTGCTAGTGAAATGAGAGATTAAATTATTCAGCTTTGAAAAATAAGATACCCACTACAACCATTAGGTAACTACTGCTCATTTAGTGAGCACAACAAAGGCTGATAACCCATGGTGGTTTTAGATTGTTTCAGGAAAAAACCAAGACACAAAAAAGAGTTGAACCAACCCAATGATAACCCCTTGGGGTGCTAGACTCAGTAGCAACACACATTTGACCCATCACATTGTTTTCAAATGTTATTCTGATCATATCTCATATTTGAATTAGGCTATGACATTAATGGAAAGTTTTTCCTCAAAGACCAAACAGCTCCCTGGCAAACAGCAACCTGTAGAAAAACCAGCTGGGTATACTTGCAATTACCTGATTGGGAATTCAAGGAAATCAGGACCTGAAATGGTCAAGATGGTGTTCTTTTGGCTCTCCAAAACTGATTTTATGTATGTAGTTAAGCCAGCAGTCTTCTGGATCTGTGCCTGCAGTGTCTATTGGAAATAACAATGGTAAGATTTTTCCTCTTTTCTAAAATTAGATTAGCAGGGGAAAATCCAAGGGCTACCTCCTTGGATCTTTTGAATTGGAAAAATCTTTAAATTGTTGAAGTTTTAGAGATGTCCCATCTGAAACTATTGTATCTACTTTAACTGATATGCAGAAACCCCAAAAGTCTTCAAAATTTTCCAAAATAACTTCATTGCAAGATTTGTTATAGAAGGTTAATTAAAGATTAATCACATAAAATGTACCCCCTCTATCCTAATTTATTTGAGTATTCAATCTAGTAATCTTCTGCCTGAATTGCCTTTCCATTCCAAAGACAGTATTAGATGATTATCTTTAGAAATAGGACCAGCTGAAGCTGTAGACAAGCCTCTTTACACAAAAGTCAAAACTGAGGATCATGGTTAAACAATTTCTTAAATCCAGGAGGATTCACAGAAGTGTTTGTAAATGGATTACAAAGATGGGAGACCATTGGTCTGATTAAATCTGCCATAGCTGATATTTGGAGCCTGATAGAAATACTGGGGGGCTTCTCTGATAACTCAGCTGGTAAAGAATCCACCTTCAATGCAGGAGACCCCGGTTTGATTCCTGGGTCAGGAAGACCCCCTGGAGAAGGGATAGGCTACCCACTCCAGTATTCATGGGCTTCCCTGGTTGCTCAGATGGTAAATAATCCACTTGCAGTGCAGGAGACCTGGATTCAATCCCTGGGTTGGGAAGATCCCCTGTAGTAGGGCATGGCAACCCACTCAAGTATTCTTGCCTGGAGAATCCCCATGGACAGAGGAGCCTGGTGGGCTANTACCCACTCCAGTATTCATGGGCTTCCCTGGTTGCTCAGATGGTAAATAATCCACTTGCAGTGCAGGAGACCTGGATTCAATCCCTGGGTTGGGAAGATCCCCTGTAGTAGGGCATGGCAACCCACTCAAGTATTCTTGCCTGGAGAATCCCCATGGACAGAGGAGCCTGGTGGGCTACAGTCCATGGGGTCGCAAAGAGTCAGACACAACTGCCTGACTATGTATAGCACAGCACAGAACTATTGCGAGGGTGAGGGTGCTTCTGTTCCAAACTAAATGAGGGAAAGCAAAGTATTACAGCATAGGTAAATGGGTATGTCAGTCCTCTGATGTCATTGAGGTGGTCACTCAGTTCTTCAAGAAAAAAAGTCAACTGTCCTTTTTTAAATAAATTTAGTCTCTATAGGATGATTTCTATGGGTCCAAAAATAATCCAAAATATACCAATCCTTTTACCACTCCTAAACATTCCCCTATTTATCTTAAGAGGCTTGTAAGGAAAAAAATTGAGGGAGAAAAATTTTGGCCTTAGGGGAACAAAGTCCTCTTTAGAAGGAACTTGCCTTTCTCCTCCTATGCCTTTGAGATGCAAATGACCTAACTAATATTCTCCAGAAAACTTTATGTCTGCCATCTTTTTGAAATGTAAACTTCAGGAAAGGGGATAAGTAATTTGGCACTAGACTTGTCAAGGAAAAATAGAAATTATAAGAGTCTTCTCCCTAAAATTAATAAAAAGCATTTTGCCATCTAGAAGGTGACCTCGATTAGTTCCATCTACCAGAAACCCAGTATGAATCCAACTTCTTTGTAACTGATGGAATTTATATTATTGAACCTGATTCATGGCTGAAATTTTGGAATGGGAACTATGGGGTGTCTCTATGTATTTGTATGTATCCATATATGTGTGTTGTAGATGTGTGGTATGTGCAAAACTGATTTGTAAAAGAGCCCTGTTGATTTGGCTTAAAAACGTAAGCATTTATATATAAATACTCAGAAATATAGAAGAAACAGTCCAGAATGAATTTTGGGTACATGTGATTTGGGAAATATTCAAGATTGAATTAATATTTAGTACTAAATTTCACCTGTTTCTTGATTTAATTAATATAGACATGTCTTTAGCATTACCAACATTAAGTATAATGCTTTCTATTGTACCTAGGTTTACTAGAAATCAAATAAGAACTTTTTTTCCCATTACAAAATTTGTCAGTAAGAAAAGAATGATATGATGAAATTTTAAGTAAACAAAGTAGAGGTAAATGATTTAAGAGCTTTTAGGTAAACGATTTAAGAATAATTATGTTTGGAGAATGTCTATCTCAAATAATCTCTCCAGATTTTGACAACTTGACACTTTATGATTTTGCTGAATTAAGTTAAATGATAGGAATCCATTGACTATCCAAATTTCCAAATACAATACTGGAACATTAATTACTGAACATAGGCTTTCTTTTACAGAGAAGATAATTAGGACTATTAGTGTTTTCTACCACACTAAGACATTTTCTGCAAGAAAGTACATATTTTCCAGAAACCATAAGTAGTATTTATAAGCTTATAAATCTGCAAAATGCTAATGTAAAGTACAGTTAATAATTGTTTACTTCCAAATCTTTTGCTAGAAACTAGGTTTTAAGGTAAATAATTATAATATATATAACTAAGGCTACTAAAATAATAAAAGAAACATTTCAGTATGCAAGGAAATTAGAAATGTTTTTTCAGTAAAATATTGTTTGAGGAATGGAAATGCATTTGGTTAAAGGGGAGAAAGGGGGTGGTTTTATCATATAGTTGGTAGTTTCTGAACAGAAAAGAAACTGAGAGATATCAAAAGTTATAGAAGGTTTGTGGAGGAGGAATACTGAGAGAAGAGTTCTATGCATAGTCAGAATTGGCTAAAATTAGATTGAACTTAATTAAGTAAATCTTGTTATAAAGAGTAGGCTGATGAAAGCCTGGAGTTTGATTTACTCTCTCTTTTGAGAAAACAGTTTTCTTAAAATATTGAGTAGTAGATTTTTTGCCCTTAAAATGATTTATTACAACCTTTAAGATCATTTATTGTCACATTTGTTAAGTGAGTGGGTATTATTTCACAGTGACCTATGATTTTATTTGACTAGATGTTTTGAAACTTTTTTGATATTTTTATAAAATTTCCAAAGATCAAATTCTAAGTGATGTTCATTCAACCTCTAGCTAAATTTGAGGTTTTCCAAAAGGCAGGGGAACCAGAGATCAAATTGCCAACATCTGCTGGATCATGGAAAAAGCAAGAGAGTTCCAGAAAAACATCTATTTCTGCTTTATTGACTATGCCAAAGCCTTTGACTGTGTGGATCACAAGAAACTGTGGAAAATTCTGAAAGAGATGGGAATACCAGACCACCTAACCTGCCTCTTGAGAAATCTGTATGCAGGTCAGGAAGCAACAGTTAGAACTACACATGGAACAACAGACTGGTTCCAAATAGGAAAAGAAGTACGTCAAGGCTGTATATTGTCACCCTGCTTATTTAACTTATATGCAGAGTACATCATGAGAAACGCTGGAATGGAAGAAACACAAGCTGGAATCAAGATTGCCGGGAGAAATATCAATAACCTCAGATATGCAGATGACACCACCCTTATGGCAGAAAGTGAGGAGGAGCTAAAAAGCCTCTTGATGAAAGTGAAGGAGGAGAGCGAAAAAGTTGGCTTAAAGCTCAACATTCAGAAAACGAAGATCATGGCATCCGGTCCCATCACTTCATGGGAAATAGATGGGGAAACAGTGGAAACAGTGTCAGACTTTATTTTTTTGGGCTCCAAAATCACTGCAGATGGTGACTGCAGCCATGAAATTAAAAGACGCTTACTCCTTGGAAGAAAAGTTATGACCAACCTGGATAGTATATTCAAAAGCAGAGACATTACTTTGCCGACTAAGGTCCGCCTAGTCAAGGCTATGGTTTTTCCTGTGGTCATGTATGGATGTGAGAGTTGGACTGTGAAGAAGGCTGAGCGCCAAAAATTGATGCTTTTGAACTGTGGTGTTGGAGAAGACTCTTGAGAGTCCCTTGGACTGCAAGGAGATCCAACCAGTCCATTCTGAAGGAGATCAGCCCTGGGATTTCTTTGGAAGAAATGATGCTGAAGCTGAAACTCCAGTACTTTGGCCACCTCATGAGAAGAGTTGACTCATTGGAAAAGACTCTGATGCTGGGAGGGATTGGGGGCAGGAGGAGAAGGGGCCGACAGAGGATGAGATGGCTGGATGGCATCATGGACTCGATGGACGTGAGTCTGAGTTAACTCCGGAAGTTGGTGATGGACAGGGAGGCCTGGCGTGCTGCGATTCATGGGGTCGCAAAGAAGTGGACACGACTGAGCCACTGAACTGAACTGAAAGGGTCCATGGAACACCTCAAAATATTTATTTTCTCCGCATCTCAGAAAGAAATATTAAACAGATTAGGCTTATTTGGTATGTTATTACATGGGAGGCATTGTCAAATGAATGTTGATAAAACTAAGGTTGTATCATATGAGTAAATGTTATTAATATAATAGTCTAGAAATTATATGTAACTACTAAAAATTTGGTATGTTCTGGTAAAATATTATCAGTCATAATTCTAGTAATTATCTTAAATTGTCACATGTCACATCAGTAACCCAAGTTTGTCAATTGCACTGTAATTGACAAAGGTCTTTAACCTCGCGTTTTTCATTTTAAGTCTTTTGCTAGTTTAGACAGTTTCTGTTGTAATATGATGCTTTTTCAAAAAAAAAGTATTTCATCATCAAGAAGATTCTTAGAAAGGACTTTTTTATAAGTGTGAAAGTCACTCAGTCATGTCCTTGGAATTGTCCAGGCCAGAATACTGGAGTGGGTAGCCATTAATACTGGAGTGGGTAGCCTATCCGTTCTCCAGCAGATCTTCCTGACCCAGGAATTGAACCAGGGTCTCCTGAATTATAGGCAGATTCTTTACCAACTTAGCTATCAGGAAAGCCCTACTTGGGTTTCTGAGAACTCAGGCTTCACTGGTGGCTCAGACAGCAAAGAATCTGCTCACAATGCCAGGACCTGGGTTCAGTCCCTAGGTTGGGAAGATCCCCTGGAGAAGGGAATTGCAACCCACTCCAGTACTTTTACCTGGAGAATTTCAGGGGTAGAGGAGTCTGGTGGGTTGCAGTCCATGGGGTCACAAAGAGTTGGACATGGCTGAGCAACTAACTTTTTTCTGATAACTCAGATCATATCGCTGAACTGATTAAGAAATTAAAGAACTGTAATGGA
The DNA here is from genome assembly GCA_006410675.1 of Oreotragus oreotragus. Classification (NCBI taxonomy): domain Eukaryota; kingdom Metazoa; phylum Chordata; class Mammalia; order Artiodactyla; family Bovidae; genus Oreotragus; species Oreotragus oreotragus. Next base: position 52,865 of record SJYX01009100.1, on the reverse strand, counting down.
AAACATGAGATTAACATCAAGGATTGCTCACATAGGGCTACGCAAACTGACGAGTATGGTTATAATTTTTGAGTTCTGTCTGAAATACTATTGGTTTTTAACCTATGTTTTTCAGATATTAGCTTCCTTTGCCCTGAAGCTAATTATGACTTATAGGAGTTTGGTAAATTATAATTTTGTAAGTAGAATTGAATATTTATCTTTTTTGTCTATCTGATCCTTCCAGTGTTTAGAAACTCCTAGTTTCCCAGTTGCTTTATCAGGTAAATAAGGAAGGCTACCTCCTAACAGGTGCAAGGATCTCAAGGTATTTTGGGTGCAATGAAAAGGGGGGGATTCACCCAAATTGACAGATACCTCTGTCAACAGGTGGAATCTCTGACACACCCTTTGTGTGGGCTTCCTGGCCTTGAGGGTCTTTAAAAGTTCAATCTGAGACTCCTCATGAAACGTTCCAGTAGAGTTAATTTAAAAGAGTCTATGTGATCACTTAACCAAACTTATTTTGCAAACAAATTGGTTTTAATTGGGCTATATTTGTAGAAATGAGGTTAATTTTAGACAGCAAAAGTTCATATTTCAGTGGATATTAAATTCTAGTGTTGTTAATTGAGGTCTGTGTTTACTGCTTAAGACTCACTTCACAGATAGCTCCTTGTTATTATGCTATTATTGCAAAATTTAGTTAAATTATTAAAATGACATTCTAAATTTGTTTCTAAAGTTTATCACAGTAATCTGTCTTTGAATGAAGATCAGATTCACCATGACCTGTAAACCAGGAGATCATGCTCACTGAAAACAACATGAAATAAAGGGCTTTTAAAAAGCCACATTGGAAGGGCCCTGCCTGGATGGACTGCAACTCCTATTTCTGATACCTGACTATGACTAATTAAGGCTAGCACTACCAGAGCAGGACAAGATGACAACATATGAAGTAGACAGTTGACCCAAGATATTGGACCAGGCTTATATTCTGATTACTTTGACAGTTTGCTCACACTTTTGTTTATGAACCAAATGTATTGCTTCCTTGGGCTCAGTCATTTGCAAGTTTCAAAAATCAATCCTATGTGTGGTGGCCAATTATCTATGTCTAGTACTTCAAGGTTGCCTTGGTGGATTTTTCCACTCCAAGACTTTCATTGAATGGCTCTTTGAAATTTTATTTTGAAAGAAACTCTAGCACCATGCAAGCTAAAGTTGCCACTATGTGAACTCCCCCTTATCTGGCCAATTAATGATGCCTGTTCTGAATCTATCCATAGATACTTTCTTTTCACTAGATGTTAAATATTGGGTAGCTCTAAATGGAACCCAGTGGATTTATGGAACAAATTTGTGGCCTTGGCTTTCCCAGGTTGGTTAGGGGGATTGGCTTCCCTTGGGCCCAAGGTCACTTATGAGTAAACTTAGTGCTTGAAAAAAGCAAGAGAGTTTCAGAAAAACATCTATTTCTGCTTTATTGACTATGCCAAAGCCTTTGACTGTGTGGATCACAATAAACTGTGGAAAATCTTGAAAGAGATGGGAATACCAGACCACCTGACCTGCCTCTTGAGAAATGTGTATGCAGCTCAGGAAGCAATAGTTAGAACTGGACATGTAGCAATAGACTGGTTCCAAATAGGAAAAGGAGTACATCAAGGCTGTATGTTGTTACCCTGCTTATTTACTTATATGCAGAGTACATCATGAGAAACGCTGGGTTGGAAAAAGCACAACCTGGAATCAAGATTGATGGGAGAAAAATCGATAACCTCAGATATGCAGATGACACCACCCTTATGGCAGAAAGTGAAGAACTAAAGAGCCTCTTAATGAAAGTGAAACAGGAGAGTGAAAAGGTTGGCTTAAAGCTCAACATTCAGAAAACGAAGATCATGGCTTCTGATCCCATCACTTCATGGCAACTAGATGGGTAAACAGTGGAAACATTGGCTAACTTTATTTTGGGGGCGCCAAAATCACTGCAGATGGTGATTGCAGCCATGAAATTAAAAGACGCTTACTCCTTGGAAGGAAAGTTATGACCAACCTAGATAGCATATTAAAAAGCAGAGACATTACTTTGTCAACAAAGGTCCTTCTAGGATTTGGTTTTTCCAGTAGTCATGTATGGATGTGAGAGTTGGACTATAAAGAAAGCTGAGCACAGAAAAATTGATACTTACAAACTGTGGTGTTGGAGAAGACTCTTGAGAGTCCCTTGGACTGCAAGGAAATCCAACCAGTCCATCCTAAAGGAAATCAGTCCTGGGTGTTCATTGGAAGGACTGATGTTAAAGCTGAAACTCCAATACTTTGGCTACCTGATGCGAAAGCTGACTCATTTGAAAAGATCCTGATGCTGGGAAAGATTGAGGGCAGGAGGAGAAGGGGACGACAGAGGATGAGATGGTTGGATGGCATCACTGACTCAATGCACATGAGTTTGGGTAAACACCAGGAGTTGGTGATGGACAGGGAGGCCTGGCATGCTGTTGTTCATGGGCTGTCTCTTATACACATCTAGAGGTGTATAAGAGACAGGCCCTGGGATTTCTTTGGAAGAAATGATGCTGAAGCTGAATCTCCNACTATGCCAAAGCCTTTGACTGTGTGGATCACAATAAACTGTGGAAAATCTTGAAAGAGATGGGAATACCAGACCACCTGACCTGCCTCTTGAGAAATGTGTATGCAGCTCAGGAAGCAATAGTTAGAACTGGACATGTAGCAATAGACTGGTTCCAAATAGGAAAAGGAGTACATCAAGGCTGTATGTTGTTACCCTGCTTATTTACTTATATGCAGAGTACATCATGAGAAACGCTGGGTTGGAAAAAGCACAACCTGGAATCAAGATTGATGGGAGAAAAATCGATAACCTCAGATATGCAGATGACACCACCCTTATGGCAGAAAGTGAAGAACTAAAGAGCCTCTTAATGAAAGTGAAACAGGAGAGTGAAAAGGTTGGCTTAAAGCTCAACATTCAGAAAACGAAGATCATGGCTTCTGATCCCATCACTTCATGGCAACTAGATGGGTAAACAGTGGAAACATTGGCTAACTTTATTTTGGGGGCGCCAAAATCACTGCAGATGGTGATTGCAGCCATGAAATTAAAAGACGCTTACTCCTTGGAAGGAAAGTTATGACCAACCTAGATAGCATATTAAAAAGCAGAGACATTACTTTGTCAACAAAGGTCCTTCTAGGATTTGGTTTTTCCAGTAGTCATGTATGGATGTGAGAGTTGGACTATAAAGAAAGCTGAGCACAGAAAAATTGATACTTACAAACTGTGGTGTTGGAGAAGACTCTTGAGAGTCCCTTGGACTGCAAGGAAATCCAACCAGTCCATCCTAAAGGAAATCAGTCCTGGGTGTTCATTGGAAGGACTGATGTTAAAGCTGAAACTCCAATACTTTGGCTACCTGATGCGAAAGCTGACTCATTTGAAAAGATCCTGATGCTGGGAAAGATTGAGGGCAGGAGGAGAAGGGGACGACAGAGGATGAGATGGTTGGATGGCATCACTGACTCAATGCACATGAGTTTGGGTAAACACCAGGAGTTGGTGATGGACAGGGAGGCCTGGCATGCTGTTGTTCATGGGGTTGCAAAGAGTCAGACACGACTGAGCAACTGAAATGAACTGAACTCACATAGAGGCTTTAACAAAATTCACTCAGCAAGCTTTGAATGATAGTGAACCATTAGCTTGCTGAATTCAGAAGTCTCAGTGAAAGTAATACCATTCCTACAGACTCACACAGCCCTCAATATTTTAACTGCCTCCCAAGCAGAACTTTGTGGTGTAATATGTACTGAAGGCTATGTCTTTATATCTGATGAATCTTCATATGTAATCAATCTTATGACCTATGTGAAGAGTCAAATTTCTGCTCTGAACAATCATCTTTCCAGTTTAGGGGAAATACTAGGAAAATTATTTGGTTCATGAGGCTCTTGGCTTAAATCTTTGCTAATGATGTTGTTGATCCTACTAGCAATTTTACTTAATTTATGGAACGTATACAATAATAGTTTCTTGTCTTTAATGTTGTGTGTCCCCTGTCTGTACTAAGATAATTATGTCTAAATATTGTTGTTGTTGTTCAGTCACTTGGTCATGTCCAATTCTTTGCAACCCCATGGACAACAGCATGCCAGGCTTCCCTGTCCTTCACCACCTCCCAGAGTTTGCTCAAACTCATGTCCATTGAGTCGGTAATGCCATCCAACCATCGCATCCTCTGTCATCCCTTTCTCCTCTTACCTTCAATCTTTCACAGTATCAGAGTCTTTTCCAATGAGTTGGTTCTTTGCATCAGGTTGCCAAGTATTGGGTTTCAGCTTCAGCATCAGTCCTTCCAATGAACACCCAGGAATGATTTCCTTTAGGATGGACTGGTTGGATCTCCTTGCAGTCCAAGGGACTCTCAAGAGTCTTCTCCAACAACACAATTCAAAAGCTGTATTCATTAATTAGCGCTAGTAATTTTCTGGTGGAGTCTTTAGGGTTTTCTATGTAGAGGATCATGTCATCTGCCAACAGTGAGAGTTTTACTTCTTCTTTTCCAATCTGGATTCCTTTTATTCCTTTTTCTGCTCTGATTGCTGTGGCCAAAACTTCCAAAACTATGTTGAATAGTATTGGTGAGAGTGGGCATCCTTGTCTTGTTCCTGACTTTAGAGGAACTATTTTCAATTTTTTCACCATTGATGATACTGTTTACTGTGGATTTATCATATATGGCTCTTATTATGTTGAGGTATGTTCCTTCTCTGCCTGCTTTCTGGAGGGTTTTTATCATAAATGGATGTTGAATTTTGTCAAAGGCTTTCTCTGCATCTATTGAGATAATCATATGGTTTTTATCTTTTAATTTGTTAATGTGGTATATCCCATTGATTGATTTGTGAATATTGAAGAATCCTTGCATCCCTGGGATAAAGCCCACTTGGTCTTGATGTATGATCTTTTTAATATGTTGTTGGATTCTGTTTGCTAGAATTTTGTGAAGGATTTTTGCAACTGTGTTCATCAGTGATATTGGCCTGTAGTTTTCTTTTTTTGTGGCATCTTTGCTTTTGGTATTAGGGTGATGGTGGCCTCATAGAATGAGTTTGGAAGTTGACCTCTTCTGCAATTTTCTGGAAGAGTCTCAGTAGGATAGGTGTTAGCTCTTCTCTACATTTTTGGTAGAATTCGCTGTGACGCCATCAGGTCCTGGGCTTTTGTTTGCTGGAAGATTTCTGATTACAGTTTCGATTTCTGTGCTTGTGATGGGTCTGTTAAGATTTTCCATTTCTTCCTGGTTCAGTTTTGGAAAGTTATACTTTTCTAAGAATTTGTCCATTTCTTCCAAGTTGTCTATTTTATTGGCATATAGTTGCTGATAGTAGTCTTTTATGATCCTTTGTATTTATGTGTTGTCTGCTGTGATTTCTCCATTTTCATTTCTAATTTTGTTGATTTGATTCTTCTCTTTCCATTTCTTCCTGGTTCAGTTTTGGAAAGTTATACTTTTCTAAGAATTTGTCCATTTCTTCCAAGTTGTCTATTTTATTGGCATATAGTTGCTGATAGTAGTCTTTTATGATCCTTTGTATTTATGTGTTGTCTGCTGTGATTTCTCCATTTTCATTTCTAATTTTGTTGATTTGATTCTTCTCCCTTTGTTTCTTGATGAGTCTGGCTAATGGTTTGTCTATTTTATTTACCCTCTCAAAGAACCAACTTTTAGCTTTGTTGATTTTTTGCTATGGTCTCTTTTGTTTCTTTTGCATTTATTTCTGCCCTAATTTTTGTGATTTCTTTCCTTCTACTAACCCTGGACTTTTTCATTTCTTCCTTTTCTAGTTGCTTTAGGTGTAGAGTTAGGTTATTTATTGGATTTCTCTCCTGTTTCTTGAGGTAGGTTTGTATTGCTATGAACCTTCCCCTTAGCAATGTTTTTACTGAATCCCATAGGTTTTGGGTTGTTGCGTTTTTATTTTTATTTGTTTCTATATATACTTTGATTTCTTTTTTTATTTCTTCTGTGATTTGTTGATTATTCAGAAGTGTGTTGCTTAGCCTCCATATGTTTGTATTTTTCATACTTTTTTTTTCCTGTAGTTGATATCTAATCTTACCACATTGTGATCAGAAAAGATGCTTGAGATGATTTCAATTTTTTTGTACTTACCAAACCTAGATTTATGGGCCAAGATGTAATCTATCCTGAAGAAGGTTCCACGTGCACTTGAGAACAAGGTGAAATTCATTGTTTTACAGTGAGGTCTAACTGGTCCGTTGTATCATTTAAAGTTTGTGTTTCCTTGCTAATTTTCTGTTTAGTTGATTTATCCATAGGTGTGTGGGGGGTATTAAAGTCTCCCACTATTAGTGTGTTACTGTTAATTTCTGCTTTCATATTTGTTAGCATTTGCCTTACATATTGTGGTGCTCCTATGTTGGGTGCATATATATTTATAATTGTTATATCTTCTTCTTGGATTGATCCTTTGATCATTATGTAGTGTCCTTCTTTGTCACTTTGTCGCTTTTTTTTAAATTTCAAAGTCTATTTTATCTGATACGAGTATTGCTACCCCTGCTTTCTTTTCGTCTCCATTTGCTTGAAATATCTTTTTCCAGCCTTTCACTTTCGGTCTGTATGCGTCCTCAGGTTTGAGGTGGATCTCTTGTAAACCGCATATATAGGGATATTGTTTTTGTATCCATTCAGCCAGTCTTTTGGTTGGCGAATTCAGCCCATTTACATTTAAGGTAATTATTGATAAGTATGATCCCGTTGCTATTTACTTTGTTGTTTTGGGTTCGAGTTATAAACCTTTCCTGTGTTTCCTGCCTAGAGAAGATCCTTTAGCATTTGTTGGAGAGCTGGTTTGCTGCTGCTGCTGCTGCTAATTCGCTTCAGTCATGTCCAACTCTGTGCGACCCAGTAGACGGCAGCCCACCAGGCTCCCCCATCCCTGGGATTCTCCAGGTAGGAACACTGGAAAGGGTTGCCATTTCCTTCTCCAGTGCATGAAAGTGAAAAATGAAAATGAAGTTGCTCAGTCGTGTCTGACTCTTAGTGACCCCATGGACTACAGACTACCAGGCTCCTTCATCCATGGGATTTTCCAGGCAAGCATATTGGAGTGGGGTGCCATTGCATTCTCCAGGAGAGCTGGTTTGGTGGTGCTGACTCTCTGAGATTTGCTTGTCTGAAAAGCTTTTGATTTTTCCTTCATATTTGAATGAGATCCTTGCTGGGTACAGTAATCTGGGTTGTAGGCTTTTCTCTTTCAACACTTTAAGTATGTCCTGCCATTCCCTTCTGGCTTGAAGAGTTTCTTTTGAAAGATCAGCTGTTATCCTTATGGGGATCCTCTTGTGGGTTAATAGTTGTTTTTCCCTTGCTGCTTTTAATATTTGTTCTTTATGTTTGATCTTCATTAATTTGATTAATATGTGTCTTGGGGTGTTTCACCTTGGGTTTATCCTGTGTGGGACTCTCTGGGTGTCTTGGACTTGGGTGGCTATTTCCTTTCCCATTTTAGGAAAGTTTTCAACTATTATCTCCTCAAGTATTTTCTCAAGGCCTTTCTTTGTGTCTTCTTCTTCTGGGACTCTTATGATTTGAATGTTGGGGCATTTGACGCTGTCCCAGAGGTCTTGAGGTTGTCCTCATTTCTTTTCATTCTTTTTTCTTTTTTCCTCTCTGCTTCATTTATTTCCACCATTTTGTCTTCCACCTCACTTATCCTATCTTCTGCCTCAGCTATTCTACTATTGATTCCCTCCATAGTGCTTATGATCTCAGCTATTGCATTATTCATTATTATTAATTATTTTTTATTTCTTATAGGTCCTTTTTAAACTTTTCTTGCATCTTCTCAATCCTTGTCTCCAGACTATTTATCTGTAACTCCATTTTGTTTTCAAAATTTTGGACCATTTTTACTATCATTAGTCTGAATTCTTTTTCAGTGAATCTCCCTATCTCCTCCTCTTCTATTTGGTTCAGTGGGCTTATATCATGTTCCTTTACCTACTGAATATTTTTCTGCCTTTCATCTTGTTTAGGTTGCTGTGTTTGGGGTGGCCTTTCTGTATGCTGGAAGTTTGTGGTTCCTCTTTATTGTGGAGGTTCCTCCCTGTAGATGGAGTTGGACGAGTGGCTTCTCAAGGTTTCCTGGTTAGGGAAGCTTGCGTCGGTGTTCTCCTGGATGGAGCTGTATCTCTTCTCTCTGGAGTGCAATAAAGTGTCCAGTAGTGAGTTTTGAGGTGTCTATGGGTTTGATGTGACTTTTGGCCATTTTTATTTTTGTGCTTGGGGTATGGAGTTGGACGAGTGGCTTCTCAAGGTTTCCTGGTTAGGGAAGCTTGCGTCGGTGTTCTCCTGGATGGAGCTGTATCTCTTCTCTCTGGAGTGCAATAAAGTGTCCAGTAGTGAGTTTTGAGGTGTCTATGGGTTTGATGTGACTTTTGGCCATTTTTATTTTTGTGCTTGGGGTTATGTTCCTGCTTTATTGGAGAATTAGCTTGGTATGTCTTGCTCTGAAGCTTGTTGGCTCTTAGGCGGAGCTTGGTTTCATTGTAGGTATGGAGGCTTTTGGATGAGCTTTTGTCAATTAATGGTATCTGCTGTCAGGAGATTTCTGGTGATCTCAAGTTTTAGATTTAGGCCTCCTGCCTCTGGCTTTCAATCTTATTCTTGTAGTAGCCTCAAGACTTCTCCATCCTTACAGCACCAATGTCAGAACATCTAGGTTAATGGTGAAAAGATTCTCCACAGTGAGAGACACCAGAGAGGTTCAGAGAGTTACATGGAGAAGAGAAGAGGGAGGAGGGAGATAGAGGTGACCAGGAGGAGAAGAGGGGGAATCAAAAGAGGAGAGAGCAGTCTAGCCAGTAATCAATTCCCTATGTGTTCTCCACAGTCTGGAACACTCAGAGAGGTTCACAGAGTTCCATAGAGAAGAGAAAAGGAAGGAAGGAGAAAGAGGTGACCAGGAGGAGAGGAGGGGGAGTCAAAAGGTGAGAGAGCAATCTAGCCTGTGATCAGTTCCCTAAGTTTTCTTCACCACCCAGAACACCCAAAGAGATTCACAGAGTTAAGCAGAGAAGAGAAGGGGGAGGGAGGAGATAGAGGTGACCTGGGGGAGAGAAAGGAGAGTCAAAAGGAGAGAGAGCAATCAAGCCAGTAATCACACTCCTAAGTAAAAATGGGTACTGAAGATTGGATTCTTAAAGGTACAAAGTTGATAACAATTACCAAAAAGCAAAGATTAAAAATCTACAGTAGAGGTTAGACTCTCAAAAATACAATGTTAAAAAAAATCACAAAAATTATATATTAAAAAATATGAAATTTGCTTTAAAAATAGGGTCTTTTTTCAAGGTAATAGTAGGTTGTAAAAATGAAAATTAAAGGATTAATAAAAACTTAAAATTCTAAAAAAATTTAAAAATGATAATAGTAAAATATATCAAGGAATTTCTCTGGAGCTGCTGAGGGCAGTGTGTGGTCAGTTCAGTTTCAGATAGTTTCTTGTTCCACCTTATACTTCTCAAAGTCTGTAGGTCCCTTCCAATATAGTCAGTGTTAATTACAGGGTTTTAATCTGTTCCGCCTGTTACTTCCAGCGTCATACCCTCTTCTTGGTTTATTTTGACTTCCTCTGTTTGTAAGTCTCTTCAGTATTTAACCTCCACCCTGACCCAAGGGGGCAAAGGTGGTTATTTATTTAGGCTCACTTGTTCAATTGTGCTACGGGGAGGGAGGAACACTGCAAGCAAATATCACTAGCGGGTGTGGGGAGTGCTCGCAGTGTCTGGGCCACACTGTGTGTGTGTGTGTGCTTTCCTGGTCTACACTGCTTAGGCTCCAGGTTGCTCTGCCGGGGAACTTTCTGGTGTGGGCCCTGGGTTGCGTGCACTTCCCAGATGTATGCCGCTCAGGTTCAGGTTCTCAGATACTCCACAAAGTCACAGACTCAGTTGGGCCTGTGTTTTGTGCCCGCGTTTTGTGCCCTTCCCAGGTCCAAGCAGCTCAGGTGACCAGGTGCTTGGTGAGCGCACACTCCCCAGCTGCAGTCCGTCTTATCACCTCCCCAGTCCCTGCCACTCGATTTCCTGGATGCACAGCTGCATCTCAGGTGTGCCATATGTCTTTTCTGGGGAGCTGATCTCTGGTTGCGACCCTCCTGAGGAATGTCAACCCTCCAGGATCCCAGGAAGACTTGATTAGCGACTGAGAACCTGCTCTGTTTGGTAGGGGATGCTGGCTCTGGGGCCAAGTTTGTCCCTTTCCTTCCGGCTCTGGCTGGCTCCTGCCTGCCTCTCTGCCTTTAGCGGGGGATGGGCAGGTCCACAGCCGGCTAGCTCTCCTCTGGTATTCGCTCAGTCCTTTGTTCTGTGAGTGGGCCCGGCAGTGCCTCAGGTTAGNGAGGTTCAGAGAGTTACATGGAGAAGAGAAGAGGGAGGAGGGAGATAGAGGTGACCAGGAGGAGAAGAGGGGGAATCAAAAGAGGAGAGAGCAGTCTAGCCAATAATCAATTCCCTGTGTGTTCTCCACAGTCTGGAACACTCAGAGAGGTTCACAGAGTTCCATAGAGAAGAGAAAAGGAAGGAAGGAGAAAGAGGTGACCAGGAGGAGAGGAGGGGGAGTCAAAAGGTGAGAGAGCAATCTAGCCTGTGATCAGTTCCCTAAGTTTTCTTCACCACCCAGAACACCCAAAGAGATTCACAGAGTTAAGCAGAGAAGAGAAGGGGGAGGGAGGAGATAGAGGTGACCTGGGGGAGAGAAAGGAGAGTCAAAAGGAGAGAGAGCAATCAAGCCAGTAATCACACTCCTAAGTAAAAATGGGTACTGAAGATTGGATTCTTAAAGGTACAAAGTTGATAACAATTACCAAAAAGCAAAGATTAAAAATCTACAGTAGAGGTTAGACTCTCAAAAATACAATGTTAAAAAAAATCACAAAAATTATATATTAAAAAATATGAAATTTGCTTTAAAAATAGGGTCTTTTTTCAAGGTAATAGTAGGTTGTAAAAATGAAAATTAAAGGATTAATAAAAACTTAAAATTCTAAAAAAATTTAAAAATGATAATAGTAAAATATATCAAGGAATTTCTCTGGAGCTGCTGAGGGCAGTGTGTGGTCAGTTCAGTTTCAGATAGTTTCTTGTTCCACCTTATACTTCTCAAAGTCTGTAGGTCCCTTCCAATATAGTCAGTGTTAATTACAGGGTTTTAATCTGTTCCGCCTGTTACTTCCAGCGTCATACCCTCTTCTTGGTTTATTTTGACTTCCTCTGTTTGTAAGTCTCTTCAGTATTTAACCTCCACCCTGACCCAAGGGGGCAAAGGTGGTTATTTATTTAGGCTCACTTGTTCAATTGTGCTACGGGGAGGGAGGAACACTGCAAGCAAATATCACTAGCGGGTGTGGGGAGTGCTCGCAGTGTCTGGGCCACACTGTGTGTGTGTGTGTGCTTTCCTGGTCTACACTGCTTAGGCTCCAGGTTGCTCTGCCGGGGAACTTTCTGGTGTGGGCCCTGGGTTGCGTGCACTTCCCAGATGTATGCCGCTCAGGTTCAGGTTCTCAGATACTCCACAAAGTCACAGACTCAGTTGGGCCTGTGTTTTGTGCCCGCGTTTTGTGCCCTTCCCAGGTCCAAGCAGCTCAGGTGACCAGGTGCTTGGTGAGCGCACACTCCCCAGCTGCAGTCCGTCTTATCACCTCCCCAGTCCCTGCCACTCGATTTCCTGGATGCACAGCTGCATCTCAGGTGTGCCATATGTCTTTTCTGGGGAGCTGATCTCTGGTTGCGACCCTCCTGAGGAATGTCAACCCTCCAGGATCCCAGGAAGACTTGATTAGCGACTGAGAACCTGCTCTGTTTGGTAGGGGATGCTGGCTCTGGGGCCAAGTTTGTCCCTTTCCTTCCGGCTCTGGCTGGCTCCTGCCTGCCTCTCTGCCTTTAGCGGGGGATGGGCAGGTCCACAGCCGGCTAGCTCTCCTCTGGTATTCGCTCAGTCCTTTGTTCTGTGAGTGGGCCCGGCAGTGCCTCAGGTTAGAGCTTTTCACGGGGAAGTACTCTCTCTCACTCTCTCTTTCCTCTTTGTTTCCCCCTTCTCCAGCTATCCCATGGTTTGGGTTGCTCTCTCACATTAGCTCCCTCAGATTGCCCTCAGGGCATTCAGGCCTGGTCCTTACCCTAAGCACTGCAGCCCGCGCCTTCCTGTTCAGCCCCTGCTTGCTGGTGGCCAACATGAGTGACTGGGCTACTTCTCCTCTGGGAGTTATAGTTAGACCCGTAATCTGTGGGTTTTATTTATTTATATTTTCCTCCCGGTTATGTTGCCCTCTGAGATTCCAAAACTCCCTACAGACCCGCCAGTGAAAGGCTCTCCTGGTATTTGGAAACTTCTCTTTCAAGACTCCCTCCCCAGGATGGGTCTCCATCCCTAACTCTTTTGTGTCTCTTTTTATCTTTTACTTTTTGTCCTTACCTTCTTTCAAAGAGAATGGGCTGCCTTTCTGGGTACCTGGCGTCCTCCACCAGTATTCAGAAGTTGTTTTGTGGTATTTGTTCAGCGTTCAAATGATCTTTCAATGAATTTGTCGGGGAGAAAGTGGTCTCCCTGTCCTATTCCTCTGCTATCTTAGGACACCCCCCCCCCACCACGAGCCAGTATTATAAACACAGGATAATAAGAAGTCTTTTAGCCAAGATTTTCAGTATTCAGATAAACTATAATGTAAAAGTGCCTCCTATTTTGAAACCACTTTACTGCATCAAGCTTACCTTTGTCATAACCTCTTCCATTCCCCTTTCTTGAACATGTGTTAAGGAATACTTAAGTTGGTCATTTGACTAAGGCTGAATTTGAGTGATGGCACCATATGATATCAGTGTGATCGCAGTGGTAGATTTATTTTGTGGCACAGAGGAAATCAACTTTACCAGAGCCTATGGAAACAAAGGATTGTTTTACTAGTGGTGGGGAAACTGTTGTGTAACAGGCAGCTTAGGTGGATTATAGGGACAATATAGCAGACTCCACCAGCTCATGTGAAGGCGTAGTTGGAAACTGATTACCAAAGAAAATTTTATCTCATTCCATTTTGACTATGCTTATATTAATAGCTGGTATCAGCCTGTAAGCAATGAGATTTTTGTGCAAGAGAAACTTATATTGGAAAGTGGTAGTGATGCTGCAATATAAAATGTAAAATTTATAATCAGTTCAGTTCAGTCATGCAATAGTATCCAACTCTTTCTGACTCCATGGACTGCAGCAGGTCAGGCCTCCCTTTCCATCGCCACTATATATAATTTTATTATATATTGCATATTATGTATTGCATACTATATATTTTTGCATATATATCTATATAGGAAAAATATAATAGGAATAGCTAAAATGTATTTCTCAACATGTGCCATATATTTCAAGGCAATTGTAAAATGTGAAGAACATAAAGCAATAATAAGTTAGGTATATGGACATAGTTACTAAAGATGAACTGAAGTGTCCAATTTTCACTGTAATTAAGACAATCGAGAAATAACAGAAACTAGCAAGTTGGCCTGGAATGTGTTTGCCAGTTTGAACAATTTAAATGTCAAGGTCAAACTACTAAGAGATGAAACAATGTCCAAATGAGGACAATCTGCTTATTGTGAAAACAATTGAAGAACTAGACCTCAGGAGGCCTTGACCAGTCCTCCCATCAATATTCTGCCCACTTAGGTTATTGATAGACCTGTCCTTACATTACCACAAGCCATGGAAAGGCAGAAGTTTACTGGTGACATCCTGATATGAACCCAGAAAATGAAAGCAGGTGACAAAAAGGCTAAATAGAATAGAATCCCTAAAGGGATGAATGGGTAAGAAGCAGAAAGAACAGAGAGGAAATAATGACTCCACAAACGGTTGAAACAACTAAGAACTGCAGAAACTTACCTTGTCTTTTCACACATGGGAGTCTACCATCATGTCTGCAAACACCAAGAGCTGGCCTCTGGATGAGAGAATGGCAACACCTGAGGGCATGTCTATTTGAATGGGCATGCTAAGTCACTTCAATCATGTTTGACTCTTTGCAACCCCATGGACTGTAGCCCTCCAGGCTCCTCTGTCCAAGGGATTCTCCAGGCCAGAATACTGGAGTGGGTTGCCATGCCCTCCTCCAGGGGATCTTCTTGACCCAGGGATGGAACCCAAGTCTCGTCTCCTGCATTGGCAGGCTCCACCTACCTGTGACATTTCAATGTGAGTTATGACATTTCCGTGAATGTGTTTGTGATCTGCCATAGAGTGTGAAGTTCCTGGTGAGAATCTGACTATAGTCAGATTCTTCCTTTGGTTTTTGTTTAGATGAGTTAAGTTAAAGTCGCTCAGTCATGTTCAACTCTTTGTGACCCTATGGGCTATACAGTCTATGGAATTCTCCAGGCCAGAATACTGGAGTGGGTAGCTTTTCCCTTCTCCAGGGGATCTTCCCAACCCAGGGACTGAACCCAGGTCTCCTGCGTTGCAGGCAGATTCTTTACCAGCTTAGCCACAAGGGAAGCCCATCTAAACATAGAGTGTGAAGTTCCTTCTGAGAATCTGACTATAGTAGGCTAGTATTTATCCAGGGGACACAATAATGCCTCACTCCCAACCTACATTAACACTCTGCCCTCTCCCAGGCCTTTTCATACTGGAGACATACACACAAGAACCTGGAATATCAGTCACTATGCTGGTTCCCAGTACGTCTCAATGTAGGGCCTTCTACACAGCTGGAAAATTGTCAAGTCAGAACTCAAACCACATGATTCTTTCACTAAATCACATTTTACAACATTGTAGAATAAATGTGTGACAATATTTTTTTAAAGGTAGCAACCAATACAAAATATCATGTATCAAACACTAAGAAAATTTGATAAAGTGCGGCACAGAAGAAATGTATGAATATAATGGAGTGCTAACTGTGTCGTTTGGGCAACAATGCTGGGTCAAAGAGCTGAGCAGAAAAGTACAAGGGTTAAAGAAGGCAGCAGTAATTAAGAAAATCAATGGAAGAACAATAACTTTCTAGAAAGGGAACATAACGTGCAGACAGGTAATTAAGCATGGCCAGTTCACAAGGCAGTTAAAAAAAAAAGAGTCTTCTGGTCAAGTTGGGTTGAAGCACTGAACTGCCTGGACTCACAAATGAAGCAGAATCTCTTTGACTGTAATTCTGCATCTTATCACCCTAGTGTGCAAGGGTGACAGAGCCTCAAATCTCCAGTGACAAGAAAGGGAGAGAGAGTGATATGGCAGCACCCAGCCTTTTCAGGTAAGCACTGGCTCAGCATACCTACTGCTTAATATCATAAGAGAGACAAAAGCATATATAAGTCCTCTGCATATGGGTGTCCCCTCAAAATAAATGGTGGTACTGCTCACAGTGCTCCAGAGTCTAGCCCATCAAATCAGACTCCCCTTTAAGAGAGGATTGGGAAAAGAGAGTTATTCTGTGGACTAGGGAGCAGTCATAAGAAAAATCCACCCAACCCAGTATATAGATCAGTAATGCTTGAATAGAAACTAATCTGATCATAAACAAATTGGGCTACGAATAACATTTTATTTTAAAATTTAAAATGTACCAGACTTCCCTGGTGGCCCAATGGTTAAAAATCCACCTGCCATTGCAGGGTACACAGGTTCAATCCCTGGTCAGAGAAGATTCCACATGCCTCAGGGCAACTAAGCCTGTGCACCACAACTACTGAGCCCATGCTCTAGAGCTTGTGAGCCACAACTCCTGAGCCCTCATGCCACAACTGCCGAAGCCCATGTGCCCTAGAGCCCATATTCTTTGACAAGAGAAGCCACTGCAATGAGAAGCCTGCACATCATAACTGGATAGTAG
Source organism: Oreotragus oreotragus (assembly GCA_006410675.1). Classification (NCBI taxonomy): domain Eukaryota; kingdom Metazoa; phylum Chordata; class Mammalia; order Artiodactyla; family Bovidae; genus Oreotragus; species Oreotragus oreotragus. The sequence goes on along the minus strand of SJYX01009100.1, from coordinate 36,944 downwards.
CCTCACAACTAGAGAAAGCCTGTGAGCAGCAATGAAGACCTAGTACAACCATAAATAAATAAATAAATATTTAAAATTTCAAATGTACCAAACCTGGAAACTGTTAAAATGTGAACCTATGTACAAAACAAATTTGAATTCTCAAAAGTGGAGACAAAGTGGAACACTATATAATGATAAAATGTCAATCACCTGGAAGAAATTGTGATCTTAAATATGTGTGTATCAAAGAACAAATCCTCGAAATATATGAAGGAAAAACTTATATAAATGAAAGAAGTAGACAAATCCCAAACTGTAATACTATAAAGTGTCAACACCACACTCTCAGAAAACGATAAAACTATGAGACAAAATATCTGTAAGGGTATAGAAGAACTGAATAATACTGTTGCAGAAACCAGTACTTGAGAAACCAAGCACCACACTCGGAGAGTTGGAGAACTCAGGTTTATTATNAAAGAAGTAGACAAATCCCAAACTGTAATACTATAAAGTGTCAACACCACACTCTCAGAAAACGATAAAACTATGAGACAAAATATCTGTAAGGGTATAGAAGAACTGAATAATACTGTTGCAGAAACCAGTACTTGAGAAACCAAGCACCACACTCGGAGAGTTGGAGAACTCAGGTTTATTATGCCAGCGGGCCCAGAGGAGTTAACACTCCAAGCTCTGAGCCCTGAACAAAGGGGTTACAGAGTTTTTATACACAGACAGGAATGATTAAGCGGGTTTGCGGGTTTTCAGGGGCTGGGTGATTGCAAACAGCAGGACAAAGGTGAGTGAGATAAGCTCCAGTTCCTAGTATTGTGAGCTTCTAATTTCTGAGACTGCATGACCTGTGTGATCCAGACTTTGCAATGAGCAAGAGAGTTACAGAGGCAGAAGAAACAGGAGGTTTTATAAAATTTTGACTTTTCCTCTTCATTCCCCCCTCGTGATGCTTCTATCATCTCATGTTTTGGTAGGACATTCAGAGTTCCCCGTCAGTTACGGGGCTATATTGAGCTATTACCATTTGTAACTTTATGGATTTAATTCACGAGGTTATGAATTTGGTAATAGCATTGAGAATACAAGGGAATAGCATTGAGAATACAAGAGCACCACAAAGAACATGGAGAGGACCAGTTAAAGGGAGACGCCATGATGCCCAGCTCCAGATATTGTTCCAGTTACCCCAGGAATTTGCTAGTTCCTCTCTCCTTTTCAAGATTTGTTCCCTTAGCTGTTGGACCATGTCCCTGACTATTCCTGGTTGGTTTACATAAAAGCAGCATTCTTCATCTAGGAAGAGGCAGAGTCCTCTCTTTTCAGCTGTCAGTAGGTCTAGCCCTCTCCTACTGTGTAAAACCACCTCAGCCAAGGAATCTGGTTGGTCCTTTAAGGCCACTAAAAATTTGGCTACTCTCTCAATGTCGTCTGTGAAGTCCTTGGATAGTGTATGGTAGAAGGTGGTTGATGAAGCAGTTTCTCCTATTCCCATACCTATCTTAGCCATAATTCCTATACCAACTAGTAGGGGTATAAACTGGATGGTTCTTTTTGACCACGTATCTGAAGGAAAGTTATGACCAACCTAGATAGCATATTGAAAAGCAGAGACATTACTTTGCCAATAAAGGTCCGTCTAGTCAAGGCTATGGTTTTTCCAGTGGTCATGTATGGATGTGAGAGCTGGACTGTGAAGAAAGCTGAGCGCCGAAGAATTGATGCTTTTGAACTGTGGTGTTGGAGAAGACTCTTGAGAGTCCCTTGGACTGCAAGGAGATCCAACCAGTCCATCCTAAAGGAAATCAATCCTGGGATTTCTTTGAAAGGACTGATGCTAAAGCTGAAACTCCAGTACTTTGGCCACCTCATGCGAAGAGTTGACTGATTGGAAAAGACTCTGATGCTGGGAGGGATTGGGGGCAGGAGGAGAAGAGGACGGCAGAGGATGAGATGGCTGGATGGCATCACTGACTCGATGGACGTGAGTTTGAGTGAACTCTGGGAGTTGGTGATGGACAGGGAGGCCTGGAGTGCTGCGATTCATGGGACTGCAAAGAGTCGGACACGACTGAGTGACTGAACTGGACTGAACTGATGTGCTGTCAGAGGTACGGTAAGAGTCTGTCTGTTAGGGACAATATTCATTTGGGGAATGAGGAAAGCTAAGATGCAGATACCCATCCAATTGACTAGTAGACATAAGTAAGCATCTGTCCCACAAGCAAAGAAAAGGCTTTAATGGGGGTGCACCATATTGTGTTTGTGGGAAGATGAGTGGGCCACTCACCTTTTAACGTTTGATTACATTCATCCCTGGCTAAATTGCCTACAGGTTCAGTTCTTCCATCATTTGTAAAGCATTTTGGAGCCTTTTGAGTTAACTCAATTGCCCTTAAGACTGGCCCTTGTAAGGGTGGATCTATAGCAATTCCCATAGCTGTTGCATTATTCAATGGTACTGGTGTAGCTAAATACCATGGAGCTCCTAAGGATAAGCAAAGCCAGCTGGAGGTTGGTGTCATTAAGAAGGCGATGACTTGTGTTGAGAACCTGGTATACACGAGCATCTAAGGGGGAGTTAACTCTGTAACCTGGGTCATACTGTCAACAAGCAGAGTCTGATTTTTTAAGGCAAAATTGGTCCGTGATTTCATTTGTTTGCATTATTGTTCCTGTCCAGTAGGTTTTTCCATTCATTTGGCAGACAGACACCTGTTCTGCATTGTAACATCTGCGTGGCATTTGGGGGTAGATGGAGGAACAGGGGCATAATGGCAATGTCATGGTGTCAGGATACTGCCTGGGGTTTGGATCCTCTGGTGGGGGAGAGTTAGCAGCAGTGGGGGGCATGACTGTAAAACATTTTTGGCACCCAGACCCCTGGATATACATCACATGGTTATGAAGGCAGTAGGTGATCGGCCTATAGGATTGGCTATCTATACATTGTTCTAACTGATGATTTTCTAAGGGTTGACTGTAATGTTGACAGGTGCATGATGGATAAGGAACGGCACCATCTGCTACAGCAAGGGACACCAAAAGGCTGCAAAGCAGCCTGCACATAACAGATAACTGAACACTAGCAAAAGGTTTNGCCTATAGGATTGGCTATCTATACATTGTTCTAACTGATGATTTTCTAAGGGTTGACTGTAATGTTGACAGGTGCATGATGGATAAGGAACGGCACCATCTGCTACAGCAAGGGACACCAAAAGGCTGCAAAGCAGCCTGCACATAACAGATAACTGAACACTAGCAAAAGGTTTCCTTCCCATCTTTGGGTTGTCCCGGCTATAACAACTGAGCCTATTGTGAAGGGGGGGTCAGCTATACTCTGAGCAATTTAGTTAGTAGGGAGAATCGATCACAAGAGACATCTAATAAGAATGAGGCTTCCCACTACAGTGAGATAACAGCTAATCACAGCTTCTGACCCAAATCCCAGTCCTGGGGTGTGGCTGAAGCTAGTACTATAGTGAAAAGCACAGCAATAACACCGATCAGGGATAGAGTCCAGGGTTGACAATGAAAATCCATTGATATATTGATAGCCAGACCCTCAAGCTTCTGCCGTGCGTTGACCAGGCCGCTGATGGAGTGTGGCTGGAGCAAGGCTGTGTGTTGTTCAAGCTTCTGCCGTGTGTTGACTAGTCAGCTTCCGGAGTGACTAGAGCAGGGCTCAGCGTCCTTCATGCGTTAAGGCCGTTGTTTCTGGAACCAGAACTTGAGGGGATTTTGGGGAGTCCTGAACTGTTTTCCAGGTGTCCTCAACACAGGAAGTCGCTGCCTTCTTGACTCTGGTGTGGTGGATCCACCTATAACTCTAACAGCTATAACTCTAACAGCTGTAGGGGTTGCCAGGACGACAGTGTGAAGGCCTGTCCAAACTGCCTGAAGTAGTTTGGTTTTTTTTTACCTTTAACCCATACCTCATCTCCTGGCTGATAAGGATGAGCCGAATTGCCCAAAGGAATGGGTGTCCTGTCTAAGATTTCTCGGGCGATATGGCAGAAGACTTTTCCCAGGGCCTGGAGGTGTTGGGACATCTCTAGTTCGGCTGGTTGCTGGTGGTCTCTGTTGAGATTTTCTATCACTAGGGGTGGTCTTTCATATAAGATCTTAAAGGGAGAATAGCCTGGGGACCTTAAGGTGTATTCACAGAGAGAGATGAGAGTCCACAGAATGAAAAGGCACCTTGTTGAGCATTGTCTGGGTGTTGGCCAGGGGATATTCTTGTCATACTACTACTTGGAGAAGCAAACTTAACAAGAAAGTTAAAGGTACGTGGCCCAAAGATTAATAGAAGTAGGAAAGCTGTTGTGGGGCTAGCCAGGAGAACCAGGTCCAGACATTGGTTTGTGACATTAGTATTTCTCTAGGTATGAGAAGATGCAAGAATTTGGACTCAAAAAATCTTTACCTGAAAGCATCTGACTATCTGAAGGCCTGTTTTTCTGGATTTTTCCCAGAGCACAGAGTGCCTTATTTTTTGTCTCCACCCTGAACTCCTTTCAAGGGGGTATTGAAGGTCAGCATCTGGTAGTGGTCATGATTTGACCTTTGTAGAGGCAGCTGGCAACTTTCCAGTAAGCAAGGCCCCTTCATAGCCACATATTTGACCATGTTTGGGGGGCATTTCATGATCATTGTGTCCCACAGGGCTGGGAAGGCTCATTCCCAGGTCTAACAAAGATTCCATTGACAGGCCACTTAATGTGTTGCCACTAGAGCAGGCCTTGTAAGTAGCAAAAGTTTCTGGACCATACCTGTCTCACTAGCCTCTTGGTCCAGGAAAATATTTCCTCTTGTTGCTTCTTCCCATATCTAGAGTTACATTATTACAATTATTGATCTCATATGGAACTGTATATCAGCATTTTATTACAGGTTCAGTCATACAATATAATGTAAGAAGTAATCTTCTGAAGTAAGCTACATAGAAAATAATATAGCCAGCAGTTATTAATAAGGCCACAAGCAGGAATTTAAGTCAAGAACTTCACTGGGTATAGCCCGGTATACTCCAGGTCATCTGACTCAGTTGAATGATTATAGCCAAGTGTTAATCTCCTGGTTGTACATCATGGAGCATCTGACCTTTATCCAAAGATTGGTTACTGAGATAAGCTTTAGAAAAAATATTATGAGTGTCCTTTTAATAACTTAATTAAACCTTTTAGCAATATAACATAACAAGGAGTGATCTCAGAAGTGAGTCTTAGTAAACACAAACCTTAATTAACAAAACTAGAACTTAATATTCAGTGAAACATAATTTTTTCCTTTTTGGAGAACTCATTGTGAGGGCATTAAAACTGTAGCCATGTAAGGCTTTCACCTATCAAATAAAAATGAGATCTGTCAGGGAGCCTGGAGAGCCCATAGCTCTTGTTCTTTGATTTGTAGCTTTTTATCCATTTTCAATTTCCTGATTTAGGAGCATATTATTGCCATGTTTTAAGGACATCAGGATAGCAAAAATCTAACCATTAGGGGCTATTTTTGTAGAAGCAGAATGAGCTTTGTCTACATGTACCATAATCTTAAATAATGTTTATTTACTTTACTGAAGTAACAAAAAGATTTTTCTTCTAAAGGCATGAGAGTAAAACCATAGAAGGCATGTTTAAAATCTGATTCTATTGCAATTGACAAAGAAACCTGGTCATAACACTTTAATATGATAACTAGAATTATAATTGACATTATTTTATCAGGACATATCAGATCTATATGAATTTCACATAATCTTAGGATATCTGTATTAGTAACACAACCATACAGTATAACCTGAAAAGATTTATCACCCCTTCAACAGTACTTCTCATGTAATTTAACATGTCAAATGAACGTAGGTAGCTTAATAGCTCTATGGGATGTTTCAGGGGCCCTCGGAAGCACCCCAAAGTTAGCTAGAAGTCAAGTTATTTAGGAAGTTTTGTCAATAAATATCAAAAGGGTTTATAACACTCAGCCAGGTAGGATCATATAAGTAGCTGTGAAATAATAGTTATTTACTTAGCCAAAGGTAACAAAAGATTTCAAAGGTAAATTTAGGACAGATCAATTAAGAGGTAAAGAAACTTAAATCTATTATTAAAAGCAGTTCAACATCTGAGATACACTTAGATACACATAAATCCAGACAGACAGGCTGACAGAGATCTTATAGTTTTCTGCTTGAAGAAAGTATGTTCTCTTAACAGAGAGAAAGGCCAAATTCAAGTTTTGCAGCAGCTTACTTTAAACTCATTTAGGTAAACTTAATTAAATTTATTTTTAAACTTAGTACTAACCATGCACAAAACTTTTTTTCAGGGTCCACTTTCCACAAACTTTTTAATCACTTTCTATAACAGCCACCTGTAAGTCAGACCTACTTTCTTTTCTCTTTATAAAATGTAATTTTATTTTTATATCTGCTTTATTTAAAACATACATCCTACTTCCTTATTAGATTATTAAACAAACATTAATACTAGATATTTAATATTGAATATTTCCCAGTTTATGTGAATCTTAAATTTATTTAGGTTAATTTTTCTGTATTTAGAATTGTTTGATTTATAAGTGCTTACTTTTCTTTAGACCAATTAACTTAGAGCTCATTTACAACTTCAACAATATTATCAGAAAAAAACAAAAGATATACACTGAGATACACATAAATCCAGACAGACAGGCTGACAGAGATCTTATAGTTTTCTGCTTGAGATTCAAAATATCTCTTTGACCCCTTTTTCTTTCTTTGCTTGAAGTTCTAACTTTCCCAAGGCTGAGGTCTCAGGCAAAGTGGGCTGTGTATTTCAAAGACATGGAAAGGGTTAACTTCAAGTTTTTTCCTAGGCAGGCCTTTTAACAAGCTAGTTGTTTTTAATTGCATATGCAAAAAAGAACTGGTTTTACAGTTTCCAAGAACAAAAATTTCTCTCGTTTCAATCAGCGATCACACACTAACAATCATTCAGAAGCTATCACAATGCCCCACTTCTGCTGAGTCCCCAGGTTTCCTTAACTGTTGCTCCCTACCTGGGAGCTCCAAGGAGGTGATTAGTCTCCTCTTCTACCTGTTGGGGTAGGACCTGACTGGGGACTGGCCCTGGAGCCTTACCTGATTCTGTGGCCATTCCTGGTGAGTTGGTCTGTCCCTCCAATGAGTACAGTTGGGGCTTGGCTGTCCAGAGAGTCAGAACACTGGTCTGAAATAGAACCCAGAATACTGTCAGGTGGTGCACCCCCTCGTTCGCCTCAGGGTTCCTTCACTCCAGCCTGGCCAAGCCATCAGTCTGGCAGCTCAAGAGGCTGGCATGGTTGGAATCTCTCTGGGGCCTCCAGAAATGTTACAGAAACCAGTATGTGACCTATGGGATCCAGACTTTGCAAGGAGCAAGCTGAGTTACAGAGGCAGAAGGAACAAGAGGTTATGTAAAATGTTAACTTTTTCTCTTCAATCCAATCAGCCAAAATAGTGTAATTGATGTATTTACAGACAACATCAATGACAGAAAATACGTTCTTTTTAAGTACCCATGGAATTTTCAACAAGATAACTCATACCTTGGAGACAAAGCTCAACAACATTAAAAAATTGACATTATACAGAGTATGTTCACCAACCATAAAGCAATCAAATTAATAATAGAAGAAAAACAACAGAAAATGTACACATACTTTAAAATAAAACAATATGTTGTTACTTCTACATAATCCATGGATCAAAGAAGTCTCAAAGGAAAATTTTTAAATACAAAGAACTGAAAGAAAATAAAAATGAAACATTATTTGGGATACAATTAAAGTGATGATGAGAGAGAAGTTCATAGCACTAAATGTTTACATTAAACAGAGTAAAGGTCTAAAATCAATTACCTAAAATTTCTATCTCAAGAAACTAGGAAAAGAAAGTTAACACAAAAGATTAGAAGGAAGAAAATAATTTTTTAAAAAAGTAGAAAACAATAACAGTGAAAAGAGAGAAAGTATAGAGAAAATCAATGCAATAAGAAGTCGATTCATTGTGAATATCAATATAATTGACAAAACTTTAGCAAAACTGACAAAGATACAAAAGGAAGATAAGAATTATCTATATTAACAATAAAATAAGGGATAACACTATAAATTCTGCAAGCTTTATAAGGATAACAGGAAACATGACAACTTAACACTCATAAAATCCACAACTTAGAAGAAATAGACCATTCCTCAAAACTACAAGATGTTAAAGTTCAATTAAGAAAAAAGAGATATAAGCTATCAAAAAAATTATTTGTACTGTAAAAGCTCCTGAAAACCTATTAGCCCAGAAGGCTTCACACAAGAACATAACCAAATGATTAAACAATTAATAATAATTTTATAAAACCTCTTACAGAAAATGGAAGATACAAAACAGTTCCAAATTAATTTTATGAGCCAATATTACTCTGGTACTAAATTCAGGCAAAGACAGTACAAAAACAGAAAACTCTACATAAATAATGTTCATGAGAGTAGATGCAAAAATTCTCTTGACAAAAAGCAGCAAATCAGTTTCAGAAATGTATAAAGAGAATTGCTCACTATAACCAAATAGGATTTATTTTAATTATGCAAAGCTGGTGCAGCATTCTGAAATAAATCAAAACAATCCACCATATCAAAAGCCTAAAGAAGAGAGAGTGATGTCAGCAAGAAGATCAACTAAGAAGCTCTAGGCATTCCATCTTCCACAGAAACACTAAATAAACCAAAATGTATGAACCAAAATAGCTTTGAGAACTCCAAAAACCAGGTGGGAAGCAGCAGCAACCAAGCAAACATCTAAACAAGAAAAAGCCACAACTAAGGTGGTAGGAAATTACATGACATTTTGTTCACTCTTGTCCTACCTCCTCCTTAGCATAGCACAGCATGGTTGGGAAGAAACTTCCCAGTTCTTTTCTTAGGTAAGGAATGTAACTTGCTTGTTCTCTGTTCATATATGTCCAAGAGATTAGTTTTTGTGTCCCCTATCATTGTTTGGATAACTGTTTAAGAAACAGAGAGTAATGGTCTATGCAACAGAGCTCAGGATATCTGTAGCCGCACAGATGCCAAAGGGTAGATGAATACAATAGAAAACTATCAGACCATTTAAAAGCAGCTTATACACCAAGAACTGAAATAAAACTAAAACAAAAGCCCAGTAAAAAAAAAAAAAATCAGAAAAGGCTTAAGAGAATACTGTGCCTTTAAAATAAACTGGCCAGTATAGTTCTTTCCCTCCACAAAGCCAGTCCATGAAGGTTTGACATTTTTCCAATGTCAAAATCTCAACAAAATATCACAAAGCAGTCAAAGAAATAGAAAAAGATGGCTCATTCAAAGAAACGAAGTCTCTAGAAATCAACCTAAAGAAATGCAGGCCTCTGACTTACCTGACTTTAAATTCTTTAAAAAGAATATGTTCGATGCAGGATGCAGGATGCTTGGGGCTGGTGTATGGGGATGATCCGGGGGGATGATGGGGGG
>SJYX01009100.1:0-25088 GCA_006410675.1 Oreotragus oreotragus | reverse complement strand
GGGGTGGGAGGTGGGAGGGGGGTTCGTGTTTGGGAGTTCGTGTACACCCGTGGCAGATTCATGTCAATGTATGCCAAAACCAATAGAGTACTGTAAAGTAAAATAAAAAAATAAAATAAATGATAAGCTTCAAAAAAATAAATAAATAAATAAAAGATATTCAATGGGACTTCCCTGGTGGTGCAGTGAATAAGAATCTACCTGCCAATTCAGGGGACACAGATTCAATCCCTGGTCCAGGAAGATGCCACACACTGCAGAGCAACTGAGCCAGTGAGCCACAACCAATGAGCCCATGTACCACAACTACTGACGCCCGACTGTCTAGAGCCTATGCTCCACAACAAGAGGAACCACTGCAGTGAGAAGATTGAGCACAACAGTGAGTAACTCCTGCTCAGTGTAACTAGATAAAGCCCATGCAAAGCAACAAAGACCCAGCACAGCCAAAAATGAAATAATTTTTTTTAAAGATACTCAGTTAGGTAAAAGAGAACCCAGACAGATAGTGAAACAAAATGATACCAATAAAATGAGAATATCAATAAGGAGGTTAAAATTATTAAAAAGAACCAAGCAGAAAATTTAGAGCAGAAAAATATAACTGAATTGAAAAATTCATTAGAGGAGTTCAACAGCAGATCTGATCAGGTAGAAGGAAAAAAATCAGTGATGACAGGTTATTTAAATTACTGAGTCAGAAGAACAAAAGAAAAAGAGTGAAGAAAAGTGAATACAATCTCAAAAATAGAGCCTCAACAGTTATGAGAAACTGTTGAATGGACCAGTATATGCATTATGTGAATCCCAGCAGAAGAGAAAGGAAAAGGAACCGAAAACTTAAAAAAAATAATTAGCCAAAACCTTTTCAAATCTCAGGAAAGACATGGATATCCTAATACAAGAACCTAAGTGAACTAAGTAAGGTAAACTAAAAAAGATCCAATTAAGGTATATTATAATTAAGTTGTCAAAATTCAAAGACAAAGAGAGAATATAAAAAGCACCAAGAAAAAACTGACTCATTACATATAAAGAAGCTTCTAAAAATTATCAGTGGAAATCTCAACAAAAGCCTTGCAATCCAGAAGGAAGTGGGTTAATACATTCAAAGTGCTCAAAGGAAAAATTATCAACTAAGAATACTATATACAGCAAATCCATTCTTCAAAAATGAAGGACAAATTAAGACTTTCTCACATTAAACAAAAGCTGAGGGAGTTCATTACCACGAGAAATGGCCTACAAGAAATGCCAAATAGTCTTTCAAGTAGAAAGAAACACCAAACATGCTGGTGTTCAATGTTTCTTAACTTATTGTGCATAAAAATCTTGCACTTGGGCTGTAGAACATTGTGCATGCTTTGACAGCATTCTGTACCTTCTGGCTTGCTCCTCTGATTATTGCTATTATATAGTTGAAGTGAAGTGAAGTCGCTCAGTCGTGTCCGACTCTTTGCAACCCCATAGACTGTAGCCTACCAAGCTCCTCTGTCCATGGAATTTTCCAGGCAATAGTACTGGAGTGGATTGCCATTTCCTTCTCCAATAGTGCCCATCTGCTTTATTTGGGGCTACAAAGGTAGTATAACATTTTTAATTCATTTTATTTTTAAAATTATCTTACATTGTAATCAAACTCTTCCCTGGGTCTTATGAATTTTGACACTTGCACTCACTTGTGTAACCACTGTCATAGTCAAGATAGAGAGCCATTCTATCATTTCTATAACTCTCTTGTGCCAACGCTTCATAGCAGAATTTCTCAGTCTTGGCTCTATTGATATATGTGAAGCTGCTCAGTTGTGTCCGACTCTTTGCGACCCCATGGACTGTAACCTACCAGGCTCCTCTGTCCATGGGATTTTACAGGCAAGAGTACTGGAGTCTTTCCAACCCAGGGATCGAACCTGGGTCTCCTGCATTGCAGGCAGAAGCTTTACCATCTGAGCCAGCAGGGAAGCCCATTGATACTGGGCTGGATAATTCTTTGTTGTGGGGAGTTTTTCTGTGCATTGTAGGATGCTTAGAAGCACCCCTGACCTATGCCCACAAGGTGCCAATAGCACCCCTCCTCCATTAGTGACAATCAAATTGTCTGGAGTCATTGCTGAATAAATGTTCCCTAGGGAGGAGAAAAATAATCTCCTATCATGACGTACCACTGCCTTATGGTCACTCCCTGTCCCCTGTCCTTGTCCTGACAATAATCACAATGTGTTCTACATTATTATACATTTATCTTTTTGAGAATATCATATAACTAGAACAATACATTATGTAACTCATTGAAACTGGCTTCTTTGACTAAGCATGCTTTTGAGATTCATCCAAATTATCGCATCCATCAATAGTTCACTTCTTTTTACTGCTGAAGCATGTTCCATTTATTGGCTGTACCCAAGATTTTTTAATCCATTTACCTGTTTAAGGACATTTGACTTGTTTTCAGAATTGTGAAGATTTTACATAGAGCAGGTAGAAACATTCATATACAGGTTTATGTTTAGCTATAAACTTGTTTGTCAAGGGTAAGTACACACAAAAGTGATTGTTGGGTCATATAGCAAACTTATGTTTAACTTTATAAGAAATCTCCAAATCATATCCTACATTGTTTTTACCATTTGCATTCCTATCGGCAATGTATGAGATTTTCAGTTGCTCCATAATCTCTATAGCATATGGCATGCAGAATTCCAGAGAATATCAAGGAGAGACAAGAAGGCATTCTTCAATGAACAATGCAAAGAAATAGAGGAAAACAACAGAAGGGGAAAGACTGGAGATCTCTTCAAGAAAATTGGAAATATCAAAGGAATATTTCATGCAAAAATGGGCACAATAAAGAACAGAAAGAGTAAAGACCTAATAGAAGCAGAAGAGATCAAAAAGAGATGGCAAGAATACATAGAAGAACTGTACGAAAAAGATCTTAATGACCTGGATAACCACGATAGTGTGATCACTCACATAGAGCCAGACATCCTGGAGTGTGAAGTCAAGTAGGATTTAGGAAGCATTGCTGCCAATAAAACTAGTGGAGGTGATGGAATTCCAGTTGAGCTATTTAAAATCCTAAAAAACTGATGTTATTAAAGTGCTGCACTCAATGTGTCAGCAAATTTGGAAAACCCAGCAGTGGCCACAGGACTGGAAAAGGTCAATCTTCATCCCAATTCCCAAGAAGGGCAGTACTAGAGAATGTTCAAACTACTGGACAATTGTGCTCACTTTCCATGCTAATAAGGTTATGCTTAAATCCTTCAAGCTAGGCTTCAGCAGTATTTGAATTGAGAACTTCCAGATGTACACGCTGGGTTTGAAATAAGCAGAGGAACCAGAGATCAAATTGCCAGTATTTGCTGGTTCATAGAGAAATCAAGGGAATTCCAGGAAAACATCTACTTCTGCTTCATTGACTACGCTAATGTCTTTCACTGTATGGATCATAAAAAACTGTGGGAAACTTTTAAAGAGATGGGAATACCAGACCTAATATGGTCTTACCTGTCTTCTGAGAAACCTATACGCAGGTCACAAAGCAACAGTTAGAACTTCATATGGAGCCAACTGATTGTTTCAAAATTGAGAAAGGAGTATGACAAGGCTTTATATTGTCACCCTGTTTATTTAACTTATATGCAGAGCACATCATGAGACATGCCAGGCTGGATGAGTTACAAGCTGGAATAAAGATATCTGGGAGAAATATCAACAACCTCAGATATGCAGATGACACAACTCTAATGGCAGAAAGCAAAGAGGAGTGAAAAAGACTCTTGATGAGGGTGAAAGAAGAGAGTGAAAAGGCCAGCTTAAAACTCAATATTAAAAAAACTAAGATCATGGCTTCCCAGTCTCATCACTTCATGGGAAATAGAAGGGAAAAAGGTATACAGTTATATCTATTTTATCACATGTATAAATTCCTGTAACAACCATGGCAGTCAAGATACAAATTATTCCATCACCACAGAAATCTCTATCATACAATGTATGAAAGATCCATTTTCCCCACATCTTTGACATTCTAATAGGCAAGTAGTGGTAGCTCATAACGGTTTTAGTTTACATTTACCTAATGATGTTGCACTGGAGAAGCAAATGGCAACCCACTCCAGTATTCTTGCCTGGAAAATCCCATGGTCAGAGGAGCCTGGCAGGCTACAGTNAAAGATCCATTTTCCCCACATCTTTGACATTCTAATAGGCAAGTAGTGGTAGCTCATAACGGTTTTAGTTTACATTTACCTAATGATGTTGCACTGGAGAAGCAAATGGCAACCCACTCCAGTATTCTTGCCTGGAAAATCCCATGGTCAGAGGAGCCTGGCAGGCTACAGTCCATGGAGTTGCAAAGAGTTGGACATGACCGAGTGACTAACACACTGTAATGATGGTGTATGGGCTTCCCTGATAGCTCAGCTGATAAAAATACACCTGCAATGCAAGAGACCCCGGTTGGATTCCTGGGTTGGGAAGATCCGTTGGAGAAGGGGTAGGCTACCCACTCTAGTATTCATGGGCTTCCCTGGTAGCTCAAATGGTAAAGAATCTGCCTGCAATATGAGAGACCTGGGTTCAATCCCTGAGTTGGGAAAGTCCCCTGGAGGAGGGCATGGAACCCACTCCAGTATTCTTGCCTGGAGAATCCCCATTGACAGAGGAGGGCTGGTGGGCTACAATCCACGGGGTCACAAAGAGTCAGATACGACTGAACAACTAAGCACACAATGTGTTGTTTCTCTTTTCACATTCTTATTTGTCTTCTATGTATTGTCCATTGAAGTGTCTGTTCAAGTCTCTTGCTCATTTCTAAAATTTTTGTTTGTTTTAGTATTGAATTTTGTAGATTTAAAAAATATACTCTTTATGCAAGCCCTTTGTTAAATATATGATTTATATGTTTTCCCTCAGTCTGTTCTGTCTTTTCTCTTAATCATGTCCCTCACAAAGAAAAACTTTTAAATTTTAATAAAGTCCAATTGATCCCATTTTCATTTATCAAATGATGCTTTTGCTGTTATATCTAAGAACTCTTTGCCTAATTCAAGCAACAATTTGTTCTATGTTTTCTCCTCTTTATAATTTTATATTGATATTTAGATTTATAATCTCTATTAACTTAAATATTGTATAAGGTGAGTAGTTTAATTCCAGGTTCAATTTTCTTTTTGCACATAGATGTCTAATTGCCCCAACGTTTGTTGAAAATACTGTCCTCTCATTTAATTGTTTTGCACTGTTGTTAAAATCAAATGCCCATATTTGTGTGGATCTATTTCTCAGTTTATCAAATTTCTATTCTGTTTCATTGATCTATATGTCTATATATTTGCCAATACCACGCTGTCATTACTATACCAAGTGTTTCTCAATGGGAAATAATATTGCCCCTAAAAGATATTTAGCAATAGCTGGAGATATTTTGATTGTCACAATTGGAGGTGGTGATGCTGTTGCTAAATGTCAACTGGTCTAAATGTCAATGGTACTGAAATTGAGAAATTATGCATAGTCATTCTTAAAATCAGATTGTCTTATTCCTCTAACTTCATTCTTTGTTCAAAATTATTTTTATATTCTATTGCCTTTCCACATTAACTTAGAATCAGCATGTCTATTTCTACAAAATATCCTGCTGAGGTTTTGATAGGAATTTCATTAAACCTATGGACTGGCTTGAGAAGAAATGTTGCCTTTATCTTATTGAGTCTTTGTTGGCATATAATTGTTCATAGTATCCTCTTATGATTTTTTCTATCTCTGCAATATCAATTGTTATTTCTTCTCTTTCTTTTCTTATTTTATTTATTTGGAAGCTCTCTTTTCTTCTTGATGGACCTGGCTAAAGGTTTATTGATTTTGTTTATCCTTTTAAAAAAAACTAGCTCTTGGTTTTATCAATTTAAAAAAATCTATTGTATGTATTTCTTCTCTGAGCTTTATAATTTCCTTTCTTCTGCTGACTTTGGGGTTGGTTGGTTCTTCTTTTAAAAATTCTTTTAGGTGGTAGGTTAGGTTGTGTATTTGAGATTTTTCTTGTTTCTTAAAGAAGGTCTGTATCACTATGAACTTTCCTCTTAGAACTAATTTTACTGCATCCCACAGATTTTAGAAAGTTGTGCTTCAATGTTCATTTTCTGATTTCTTGCTTGATTTCATCGACTGTTGCTTTTTCAGTAACATATTTTTTAGTCTCCACATGTTGGCTCTTTCCTCACTTTTCTTTCTGTAATTGATTTCTAGTTTCATACTGTCATGGTTGAAAATAATGCTTGATACAGTTTCTATCTTTAAATATGTTGAGGCTTGTTTTGCGACCTAGTATGTGATCTATCTTGGAGAACATTCTGTGTGAACATGAAAAGATTATGTATTCTGCTTTTTAAAAATAGATGTAATGTCATATATACGTATATGTATGACATTGCATCTATTTTACATATATGATTGTGTCATTTACAACTACTGTTGCCTTATGGATTTTCTGTCTGGATGGCCTGTCCTTTAGTGTCCGTAGAGTGTTAAATTTTCCTACTATAATCACATTATTGTCAGTTTTCTATTTGTCTGTTAGTATTTGCTTTATATATTTCGGTGCTCCTGTACTGGGTTTATATATGTTAACAAGTGTAATATTCCCTTCTTGTATTGATTTTTTTATCATTATATAATGCTCTTTTTTGTCTTTCATTGTAGCTTTTGTTTTAAATCTGTTTTGTCTGAATATTGCTACCTCTGCTTTCTTCTCATTTGTTTGCATAAAATATATTTTTTCCATCCCCTAATTTTTAGTATGTGTGTGTCTTTGACACTGAAGTGAGTCTCTTGAGGGCAGCTTATTGAAGGGTCTTGTTTTTTAATACAATCAACTTACCCTATGTCTTTTGATCAGAGTAGTTAGTCCACTGACTTTTAAAGTAATTGTTGATATTTATGTACTTATTGCCATTTAATTATTTGTTTTCCAGTTGTTTTTGTAGTTCCTCTCTGTTCATCTTTTTTTCCCTCCCATTGTGGTTTAATTGTTTTCTTTTGTAGTATGCTTGGGTTTCATTCTTGTGTAATCTATTTTCTATATCTATTGGAAGTTTTTGATTTGTGGTTACCATGGGGTTAACATATGTTTACCCACAATTATAGTTACTTGCTTCATACAGATAGTCATTTAAGTTCAAAAAAAACATCCTAAAAGATCTAAATTTTTATTCCCCTCCACCACATTTTGTGTTTTTGATGTCATATTTTACATCTTCATGCTTATACCTTTACTGTTTGTTATAGTTATATTTATTTTTGAAATTTTGTCTTTGAATCTATGTTCTGGCTTAAGTGATCTTCTATTCTTACTATATATTTACCTTTCCTATTGTGACTTTTCCTTTCATATAGATTCTTACTTCTTTTCTGTTTAGAGAAGATCCTGTAACATTTATTTTAGGGTAGATTGCTGAATTTATTAACTGTTGCTCAACTCAGAATTTTTTTTGTTTAATTTCTCCTTCTATTCTAAATGATCATCTTGCTGGGTAGAGTATTGTGGAATGCAAGTTTTTCCTTTCAGGACTTTTTGAATATATCATGCCACTCCCTTCTGGCCTGCAAAGTTTCTGTAGAGAAATAAGCTAATAACATTATGGGGATTCCCTTGTGTATGACTGTTCATTATTCTCTTGCTTCCTTTAGATTTCTCTCTTTATCTTTATATTTTATCATCCTAACTATAATGTGTCTTGCTGTGGGTCTGTGTGGGTTCTCTGTGCTTCTTGTATCTGGGTATCTGTTTCTTTCTATAGGTTTAGGAAGCTTTCAGCCGTAATTTCTTCAAATATGTTTTTGATCCGTTTCTCTCTCTCCTCCTTCTGGAAATCCTATGATGCTAATTTCGGCACATTTTATATTATCCCATAGATCTCATATGTTGCTTTCATTTTAAAAAAAAATGGTCCTTCTGTTTGCTGTTCTGATTGGGTAATTTCCATTATTCTATCTTCCAGATCACTTATGCATTCTTTTCTGTCATTCATTGCTTCTAGAGTGCTTTTTATGTCAGGAATTGAATCATCTATTTTTGATTGGGTCTTCTTTATAGTTATTAAATTATTTGTTAAAATGATCTATGCTTAGATCAATTCTTTTTCTTAATTCACTTGTCATTTTAATTATCAATGTTTTAAATTTATTGTCTGGAAGAAAGATTATCTGTTTCACTATTTTTTCAAAGATTTTCTCTTGCTCTTTCAATTGAGTGTAGCTCCTCTGACTTTTTATTCTACTTAACTTTCTCTGTCTCTAAGAATTTAGGTGAAACAGTTATCTATTGTGATCTTGAAGAGTTGTTCTTGTGTGAGAGTGTCCCTATGTAGACTGCATATGCCCAATGCTCCTGGTATGAGGAATGGATTTGATGTTGACACCAGTCACATCTTTCCTCATCATGTCCTGGTCACTATCACTTTGGTAAGGGGTATGGGGCTTCCCTGGTGGCTCAGAGGTTAAAGCGTCTGCCTCCAATGTGGGAGACCCGGGTTCGATCCCTGGGTCGGGAAGATCCCCTGGAGAAGGAAATGGCAGTCCACTCCAGTATTCTTTGCCTGGAGAATCCCATGGACGGAGAAGCCTAATAGGTTATAGTCCACAGGGTCGCAAAGAGTCGGACACGACTGAGCGACTTCACCTTCACCTTCACCTTCACCTTCATGGCTTATTATAGAAGATCTAGAGTCTTTACGGATGTGAGGCATGATTTCCTTTCTGCTCAGTGGCTGTTAGGGGAAGATTCTTCTCCCAAATTGTTAGAATGGAAGCCCTGAAGATCAGGTTCAAACTGGTTATGTTTACTTTGTGTGTTTTTCCTTCTTCCTGCACTGGGGCTGTTGACCCAAATGGGATTTGTGTGCTTACTGTAGTCTGATGGTCTGCCTGTGTAGATATCTGTAGTTCTGCTCAGACTCAGACAACCATCACATCATTTCCCATCTTGTGGTTGTCCTAGATCTTGTGTTAGGTTGTGGCATGGAGGGGCCTTGCCTGGAACATTCACTTGGCTGGGGCTGGGGGACAGGCATGTGATTGTGGGAATTCACATGGCTGCATGGCAGTCAGAAGTCTGGGCTCTTTCTGCAGTTCTGTTTGAGTAAGCACCAACCATGGCCACTGCCGTCTCTCCTGGACCACACCTTGGTCCCCTAAGCCACCTCTGTTTCTAGACTTAGTATTTTCCCAGGTCCTGGCCACCAGAGATTCAGCGCTAAGCTGTGGCATGGAGTGAGTGTTTGTTCAAGTTTGGATTGAGGAATGCAGTAAGGTAGAAGTCACTAGGACACACTTCTCTCTACCCTGTCTGGTGACAAGCCAGTACCTACACACTCCTTTAGTGGGGTCTAAGCATTTTTATCTGTCCCAGTGATTCTCCAAGCAGCCAAGGGTGCTTGTCTCCCATGCATAGGTCCCTAGAACTGGGACACCCAGTCTGTGGCTCAACCCACTCACTCTCCATTGTCCATCTGTGCAATCTCCTTTTTCCTCTTAGTCCCCTCCCAGGGGTAAATCCTGACCCAATGCTTGTCTTTCCGTCCTGCCCAACTAAATGTCTACCTATCTTTCTTTAAAATTTTTATTTATTTTATTTTTGGCTGCACTGCACAGCATGTGGGATCTTAGTTCCCCAGCCAGGGATTGCACCCAGCATTGGAAGCACAGAGTCTTAACCGCTGGACCACCAGTGAAGTCTCCTGTGTGTATCTTTCTTACAGCCTTTGTTGTATGGAAATTCTTTTTCCAGTTTACAGTTAGTTTCTCATAAGAATTGTTACAGATGTAAGTGTATTTGATGTGTTTGTGGAGAGAGGTGAGCCCTACATCCTCTTAATCTGCTTTCTTAATCCCCTCTTGTGTGCTTAGTCGCTCAGTAATGTCCGACTCTTTGCTACTCCGTGGACTATAGCCCATCAGGCTCCTCTGTCCATGGGGATTCTCCAGACAAGAATATTGGAGTGGGTTGCCATGCCCTCCTCCAGGGGATCCTCCCAGTCCAGGGACTAAATCCAGGTCTCCTGCATTGCAGGTAGATTCTTTACCTTCTGAGCCGACAGGGAAGCCCAATCCCCTCTTAGTGTTCAATTTTTAAGGCTGACACTCAAATCACCTAGTTCTGAGAACCAACAGGGCTCAGTGTTTGAGTCCCATAAGATCATAGCAAAGAAAGAAATAGTTGTTAAAGGGCATATGAACACATCCTTCTGCTATCTTGTACCCAAACTTAGTGCAGTGCAGATGAAGTAAGAATGAAGCCAGTATCTCAGTTTTTCCCTGGAAGAGTTATGACTGCATACTTCTCCAGCTGCAGCCTTACGATCAGCTTGTTATGAACCCCTACCTGAGAGCTGACTGAGATGCTCCCTGAAGCCTGAAAGAACTGGTAGGCATGTTTACCACCTTCCCTCTCAAGTTCATGCCAACAAAACCAAGTCACTAGCTTTTTTTCCTTGGAAGGAGCTTGTGCACACAGCACCCCAACTTTTAAAGTTTCCATCCAAGGGATGAGTTTTCCTAACTTTGATAGCCAATGGGTCTTGGCACTCACTAGCCCCACATGACCATATTAATCATATTAAATAAAGAATCAGTTTTTAAGTGGGTGCATAAACACTTCCTGAAACTATATTCCCAGGCTCAGCACAGAGGTAATAGCAAAAACACCAATTTCCCAGATTTTCCCTGAAAGAAGTATGCATACTTTCCTAGCTGTTGCCTGAGGGTCTGGCTTCTAATCAGCCTGCATGTGAGAGCTGACTGTGATCCTCTCAGGAGTCAGAAAGAGCTGGTGGCCATGTCTCCTACCTTTTCCCACTGGCTCTCTCTGACAGTAAAATCAAATATCCAGCTTCTTCTTGGAAGGTAACTTTCCATAAATATAGCACCTTAACTGTTGTGGCTGCCACACTGGGAATGAACTTCCAAATTACCTGTTTCTGGAAGATTATGGGACTTGGCATTCACAAATCCCCTAGGAAACACACAAATAAAGAAGGGTTATATATGAGTACATAAGCATTCCAATGGCTATTCCTTCTGGCTAAGGACTAAGTGAGTAAGCACAAACACCCAGCTCTTGGTTTCCCCCTGATAGAGGCCAAACTGCATATCTAAGGTTCTGACATTCCCACTTGCATCCTAAAAGTTGAACTTCTATTAATAATTAGCCTGCCTCAGGAAGCTGAAGTAGTCAAGTGGTAGTCCATCCTTTAAGAACCTGAACAAGAATGTAGGCATTCCCAAGCATTTGGGATTCTGAAAAGTCATGGTAATATTAATCTACCAGGAGTCACTAAGAACAAAGATACCACCTTGCTGCTGCTACTGCTGCTAAGTCACTTCAGTCGTGTCCGACTCTGTGTGACCCCATAGACGGCAGCCCACCAGGCTCCCCCATCCCTGGGATTCTCCAGGCAAGAATACTGGAGTGGGTTGCCATTTCCTTCTCCAATGCATGAAAGAGAAAAGTGAAAGTGAAGTCGCTCAGTCTGTCCGACTGTTAGCGACCCCATGGACTGCAGCCCACCAGGCTCCTCCGTCCATTGGATTTTCCAGGCAAGAGTACTGGGGTGGGGTGCCATTGCCTTCCCCCAAGATACCACCTTAGACAAATAAAAAGATCTGAAAGGCAACCAGGAGCTCAAGCTGAGCTGATTCATGAAGTTCATCTCCTACATGAGGCCTATCTGTCAAGACTAGGAGAAATAGCTGTTTTACCTAATGCCCCCAAACCAACACAGTCAAAGAAAATAAACAAGTGGGAGAATATATTCCAAACAAAAGAACAAGATAAATTTCTAGAAACCAATCTTAATGGAATGGAAATAAGCATCCATGCTGAGGTATATTTTATTTAAATTGTCTAAAGGTTAAGACACAGATAATCTTGAAAGCAACAAAAGAAAAGTGACTTGTTACATACAAGGAAACCTCCTTAAGGCCATTAGTGGATTTTTCAGCAGGAATCTTGCAGGCCAAAAGAGAGTAAGATGGCATATACAAGATACTGAAAGAAAAAAAAATACCAGCCAAAAATACTTTACCTATAGAAGTTGTGCTTCAAAATTGGAGAGATAAAAATTTTCCCAAACAAAAGCTGACATCACAATTTAATTCTACCAAACATTCAGAGAAGAATTAATACCAATCCTGCTCAAGCTCTTCCAAAAAATTGAAGAGAGGGAAACACTCCCAAATTCACTTTATGAGACCAACATTATCCTAATGTCAAAGCCAGATAAAGATGTACAAGAAAAGAAAACCACAGGCCAATATCCCCAATGAATATATTTATAAAAATTCCCAACAAAATACTAGCAAATCAAATTTAACAATACATTCAAAGCATCATACACCATGATCAAGTGGGATTTATCCCTCTGATGTGAGGATACGAAAATCAACAAATGTGACCTACATTAGTAGAATGAAATATAAACATCATATGATAATCTCAGTGCATGTAGAGAAAGCATTTAACAAAATTCAGCATCCTTTCATACTAAAAGCTCTCAACAGCTTGGGTGTAGTAGGAGTGTACCTCAACATAAGGAAGGCCATATATGACAAATCCACAGCTAACATCATACTCAATGGTGAAACTATTAAAGCTTTTCTGCTAAAGTCAGAAATAAGAAAAGGGTCCCCACTCTCACCACTCCTATTCAATATAGTACTGGAAGTTCTAGTAGCAATTAGGCAAGAAAAGTGAATGAAAGGCACAAAATTCAGAAAGGAAGAATAAAAATGTCTCTATTTGCAGATGACATGATAGAAAACCCTAAAGACTCCACAATAGATCTGTTAGAACTGATAAACAAACTCACTAAATTTGCAGGATGTAAAATAAGCATATAAAAATCAATTGTGTTTCTACTTGCTAACAACAAATCATCTGAAAAGATGAAAATTATTTTTATGATATTGTAAAAATTTCATTTATAATAAAATGAAAATAATAAAATATCTAGGAATAAAAAAGAAAATATCTAGGAATAAATTTAACCAAAGAGGTGAAAGATGTATACATTGAATACTATCTAACTGATGAGGAAGACACAAACAAGTAGAAAGATATTCCATGTTCGTGATTGGGAAGAATTTATATTGGTAAAATGTCCATACTACCCAAAATTATTTATAGATTCAGTGAAATCCATATAGATATTTCCATGGTATTTTTCACAGATGTATAATAAACAATCTTAAAATTTGTATGAAACCACAAAGGACCCCGTCAAAGCAATCCCTGAGATAAAAGAACAAAACAGAGGCATCACACTCCCAGATTTCAAACTTTATTACAAAGTTATAGTAATCAGAACCACATGGTACTGGCATAAAAACATAAAGACCAAGGAATAGAATCAAGAGCCCAGAATTGAATCTACATGTGGGTGTGCTAGTTTGCTTCAGTCGAGTCCAAATCTGATGAAACCCTATGGACCATAGTTCACCAGGCTCCTCTGTCCATGTGATTCTCCAGGCAAGAATATTGGGTTGCCATGCCCTCCTCCAGGGGATTTTCCCAACCCTGGGATTGAACTCACAACTCTTACGTCTCCTGCACTGGCAGGCAAGTTCTTTACCACTAGCACCACCTGGGAAGCCTGAATCTATGTGTATATGGTCAACTAATATTTGATAAGAAAGCCAAGAGTATTCAATGGGGAAAAGATAGTCTCTACAGTAAATGGTGTTGGGAAAACTGTGTATTCACATGCAAAAGAAAGAAATTAGACTTACATGACTTACAAAAATTTACTCACAATGGATAAAAACCTAAGCATGGGACCAGAACTGTAAAACTACTAAAATAAAACATAGGTTAAAAGCTCCTTGAAATTGGTCTTAGCAAAAATTTTTTGGGTATGACATCAAAAGCACAAGTAAGAAAAGCAAAAGTAAACAAGTGACACTGCATGAAACAAAAAAGCTTCTGCATAGTAAAAGAAGCAATCCATATAATCAAAAGGTACACTACAGTTTGAGAAAAAATATTTACAAATGATCTATCTGATANTATGACATCAAAAGCACAAGTAAGAAAAGCAAAAGTAAACAAGTGACACTGCATGAAACAAAAAAGCTTCTGCATAGTAAAAGAAGCAATCCATATAATCAAAAGGTACACTACAGTTTGAGAAAAAATATTTACAAATGATCTATCTGATAAGAGATTAATATTCAAAATGTATAAAGAATACACACAACTGAATAGTAATAAATAAATAAATAAACAATCCTATTTAAAAAAAAAAAAAAAAACGGCAAGGGAATTGATCAGACATTTCCCCAAAGACATATAAATGGCCCATAGGCACATGAAAATATGCTCAACTTCACTAATCATCAAGGAAATTCCAATCAAAACTACAATGTGCTATCACCTCACACCTGTTAGAATGGCTATTATCAAAAACAAGAAACAACTATTGGAGAGACTGTAAAAAAAGGAAATTTTTATGTACTCTAGGTAGGAAAATAAACAGGTACAGCCTCTATGGAAAACATGATTCAGCAATCCTGCTCCTACATATATATCTGAAGAAAATGCAATCAACTATCTCAAAGAGATCAGCACCCCATGATCATTACAGCATTATTCATAATAGCTAATTATGTATAATAGAATATTATTCACAAAAAGGTAATCTCACCATTTGTGACAATATTAGTACACCTTAAGGACATTATGCTAAGTGAAATAAATCAGATAGAGAAAGAAAAATACTATATTATCTCACTTATATATGGGACATATAATAATAAAAACAAACAAAAACCTGAACTTGTAGTAACAAAGAGTAGGGTGGTGTTTACCAGAGCCTGAATCATGAGGAGTTATTATTTAATGAGTGCAGAGTTACAGTTATGCAAGAGGAAGAATTCTGGAGATGAATGATGGTTATACTTGCACAATATGAATGTATATAACATACACTTTAAAATGCTTAAGACACTAAGTTTTATGTTACTTGTATTTTGCCATAATCAAAAATAATTGAACTAAAATATTTAAAACACGAATTAAGTTTTCACTCTGATAAGTGATTTCATATTGAAATTTGGAAATTTGGTGTATTTTGTGATGGGTGTCAAAATCTTATTTAAGTTTTTAGAAAATATCTTATTTAAATTATATGTTTTAGCAGGCATCCTCTGACACTGCTTCAGCTATTGTAAGGTGGAATTGCTTTATTCCTGTTAGGAAGGAATGGAAGTGCAGGTTTTCCACCTCACTTCTGTTGATACCTAGAGTGCAAGAAGGACTTCTTAATATCACTGTGCAGGGTCAGGAGTTCAGGATCTTCCTTAGGCTTCTGCTGATATCACCCTGGCCAGTAGAGGCAGAAGTGCCTTTTTAGTACACCCCATGTGGTCTCTACTGACACAGCCTTGTTAAGGATAAGGGGTGGTGATAGTCTTGGCTCTCTACAGACCTTCTCTGACACCACCCTACTGGGGATGGAGGACTGCTTCATTATTTCTGAGTAGGTGTAGAAGTCCAGACTCCACATTGTCTTCATTGACATTGCCAGGTACAAAGTGAAAATGAAGTCACTCAGTCATGTTCATCTCTTTGCGACCCCATGGATTGTAGCCTACCAGGCTCTTCCATCCATGGGATTTTCCAGGCAAGAGTACNGATGGAGGACTGCTTCATTATTTCTGAGTAGGTGTAGAAGTCCAGACTCCACATTGTCTTCATTGACATTGCCAGGTACAAAGTGAAAATGAAGTCACTCAGTCATGTTCATCTCTTTGCGACCCCATGGATTGTAGCCTACCAGGCTCTTCCATCCATGGGATTTTCCAGGCAAGAGTACTGGAGTACAAGAGTACAGGAGTACCAGGTACAAAGGTAGACTCCTTACCATAGAGGTGGTGAAATTTCTGACTCTCCACTTACGTATTCTCTGGCATCACCAGAGTCAGGAAGGAGAAGAACTCATTACTACTGCGTGTGGTCTTGACATCTGAGGTGAGGGGTGGAATTAGTGGCCACCCAGAGAGGATGGAAGTCCTAGATCCCCATTCACCTTTCTTTGACACCATCCTAGCAGGGTCAGAATCTAGAGTGCCTGTTTACACTCATGCAAGTGTAGAAATCTAGACTCCCCATTTACTGGGGGTGAGGATTGGGGTACACTGCAGTATGAACTCATATTTTTAAAAATGGATCTAAAATAGATTAAAATGTGGAGACACACACATCTCCTATATCTGTCTTCTGAGATGGAATAGTAACAATGATACCTCAATAGCAGTGAGCACACTTAGAACCCAAGTCTTGGTTTATAAACACCCACTGGGAAAAAAAAAACAAAACAAAAAAAAACAAGACCTCCATGATGGAATATATGATGGGTGAGGCCAGAGACATACAAAATGAGTCTGTGTTATGTTAAGAAATATTCAAAAAATTATGAGAATGCATCAAATAAACTCAAATGTCAACTAAAAGGGGTTCTTACGGATCAAATGTGTAAATATTTACATATATAAATAAATAATCTTAGGATTATACTAAATTGGCTAGAATAATAATCAATGAGTCAACACTAATATACATATACACACATACATATATTCTTTTTTTTTAATTATTTATTTTAATTGGAGGCTAATTACTTTGCAATATTGTGGTCGTTTTTGCCATGCATTGACATGAATCAGCCATGGGTGTACACGTGTCCCCCATCCTGAACCCCCTTCCCACCTCCCTCCCCATCCCATCCCTCTGGGTTGTCCCAGTGCACCAGCTTTGAGTGCCCTGTTTCATGCATCGAACCTTATGCAAAACAGCAAAAGAGACATAGATATAAAGAACAGACTTTTGGCCTCTGTGGGAGAAGGAGAGGGTGGGATGATTTGAAAGAATAGCTTTGAAACATGTATATTACCATATGTGAAATAAATCACCAGCCCAAGTCCGATGCATATATACATTCTTATAACACATGAGAAGGGAAAGAAATTTCTTTATAGAAGAAAATTCAATAGTAGAAATTCAATTTTTTAAAAGTAGAAAAAGTGATGAAAGTAGTGATTTTGGACAATAAGCATGGTAATAATCAAATGAAGCAAGAGTCATCAATGGATACTAAAATTAGTGGGTGAAAAAATTGGCATCGTATATAAGGCTTATTAATACCCCAGAAGAGAGTCTAAGCTGCCCAGGCTGGTCCTTGAAGGCTTTTCTTCAATATGACCCAACCTATGCTAATTCCTCTGTTTCCCTGTGGATTGGGACCCCTACTCCAGTCTACCTATGTCATTCACTTGCCCTTCTCCATAACAAAACAAATGACTAAAATCAACTACTTCTGTGTGTGAAATTTTTGGTAGCTCAGTGCTCTGGCAGAGACAGAGAAAGTTGGGACCAGACCCCGGGTTTAGAGGCCACCCCAGTCCTTCCATGTTCTACTACCTACCAGTCCCACTTCCACCACGACATCCAAGTATCCATCTAGGGAACCTCCCCCAGGAGTCTGCAGGGCACACTTTATTTCAAAGATATATGGACTCTTAGGTATTGTCCAGGAAGTGCACATGTTACTTCTATCAACTGGCTAGAAATAGTCATATGATCCTAACAAAATTGCAAAGGTGGCTGAGAAACAAAACTAAATGGTTTTGGTGTTTTTTAAATTTTTTTATTTTTGTTTGCCAAATAGTGAATTTTCCTCATATAGTTCCTCTTTTTAAACATTTTTTATTGAAATACAGTTGACATACAATGCTGTGTTAGTTTATGTTGTACAGCAAAGTGACTCTAGAGAACTCCATTTCCATATAGGTCATTATAGAACACCAAATAGAATTCCCTGTGCTATGCAGTAGGTTCTTATTAATCATCTTTTATATATAGTAGTGTGTATATGTCAATCCCAATCTCCCAATTTATTCCCATCTTTCCCCCTTGATAAGCATAAGTTTATTTTCTATATCTATGACTCAATTTCTATTTTGTAAATAAGCTCATTTGTACCATTTTTAAAGATTCCATAAATAAGTGATATCATATATTTGTATTTCTCTGTCTGACTTCACTTAGTATGGCAAACTCTAGGTTCATCTACATTGCTGTAAATGGTATTATTTCATTCTTTTTTATGGCTGAGTAATATTCTATTGTATATGTGTACCATATATTCTTTATCCATTCCTGTTTTAATGGGCATTTAGGTTGCTTCCATTTCTGGGCTATTGTTAATAGGCTGCAATGAACATTGAGGCACATGTATCCTTTCAATTTATTATTTTCTCTGGGCATATGCCTAGGAGTGGGATTGCTGGATCATATAGTAGCTCTATTTTTAGTTTTTTTAGGAATACACTTTGCCAACAAAGGTCCATATAGTCAAAGCTGTGATTTTTGCAAAAGTCATGTATGGATGTGAGAGTTGGGCCATAAAGAAGGCTGAGTGCCAAAGAATTGATGCTTTCAAACTATGGTGCTGGAGAAGACTCTTGAGAGCTCCTTGGACAGCAAGGGGATCAAGCCAATCAATCCTAAAGGAAATCAACCTTGAATATTCACTGGAAGGTTTGATGCGGAAGATGAAACTCCGTACTGTGGCCACCTGATGCGAAGAGCTGGCTCATTGGAAAAGACCCTGATGCTGGGAAGGATTGAAGGCAGAAACAGAAATGAGTGACAGAGGATGAGATGATTGGATGGCATCATTGACTCAATGAACATCACTTTGAACAAACTCCAGGAAATAGTGAAGGACAAGGAAGCCTGGCATGGTGCAGTCCCTGGGATCCCAAAGAGTCAGACATGACAATGACTGAACAAAAACAGAGAAGTCTCTATACTTTTCTACATTGTGGCTATATCAATGTACATTCCCACCAACAGTGTAGGAAGGTTTTCTTTTCTCCAAACTCTCTCTAGCATTTACTGTTTGTAAATTTTTAAATAATGGCCATTCTGACCAGTGTAAGGTGATATTTCATTTTAGTTTTGATTTGCAATTCTCTAATAATGAGGATGTTGAGCATCTTTTCATGTTCTTCTTGGCCATCTGTATGTCCTCTTTGGAGAAATGTCTATATAGAGCTTCTGACCACCTTCTTGACTTGTATTTTTTTTTATATTGAGCTACATGAGCTGTTTGTATATTTTGGAAATCAACCCTTTGTTGATGGCTTCTTTTTCTTTCATTCTGTGAGTTTTATTTTCATTTTTTCATGGTTTTTTTATATTCAAAAGCTTTTAAGTTTAATTAGATCCCATTTGTTTATTTTCATTTGTATTTTCATTATTCTCAGAGGTGGATCAAAAAAGATCTTGCTGTGATTAATGTTAAGAATGTTTTGCCTATGGTTTCCTCTAAAAGTTTTATAGTATCTGAACTTACATTTAGGTCTTTATTTTGCGTTTACTTTTGTGTATGCTGTAAAAGAATGTTCTATTTTTATTCCTTTACATGTAGCTGCCCAGTTTTCCCAGCACCACTTACTGAAGAGGCTGTTTTTGTTCCATTGTATGTTCTTGCCTCTTTGTCAGAGATTAGGTGACCAAAGGTGTGTGGGTTCATCTCTGGGCTCTCTATCCTAGTCCATTGATCTATATTTCTCTTTTTGTGCCAGTACCATACTGTTTAGATGACTAGCTTTGTAGTATAGTGTGAAGTTGGAAGCCTGATTCCTCCAGCTCTGTTTTTCTTTCTCAAGATTGCTTTGGCTAATTGGGATCTTTTGTATTTCCATACAAATTATTTTTATTTTGTTATAATTCTGTGAAAAAATGCTATTGGTAATTTGATAGGGATTGTATTAATCTGTAGATTACTTTGGGTAGTATAGTTATTTTCACAATATTAATTCTTCCAATCCAATAACATGGTATATCTCTCCATCCATTTGTGCCATCCTTGATTTCTCTCATTGTTATCTTGTAGTTTTCCAAGTACAGGTCTTTTGCCTCCTTTAGGTAGATTTATTCCTTGGTATTTTATTCTTTTTATATGATGATAAATGTGATTATTTTCTTAATTTCTCTTTCTGATTTTTCATTGTTAGTGCATATAAATGAAAGAGATTTGTGTGTTAATTTTGTATCCTGCAACGTTGCCAAATTCATTGATGAGCTCTGGTGTTTTCTGGTAGAATTTTTAGAATTTTCTACATTTGGTATCCTGTCAGTGACAGTTTTATTTCTTCTTTTCCAGCCTAGATTCCTTTCATTTCTTTTTCTTGTCTGATTGCTGTGGCTAAAACCCCAAAATTATGTTGAATAAAACTGGTGACAATACAGCACTGTAAAGTAAAATAAAGTAAAAATAAAAAATTTAAAAAAAGAAACTGGTGAGAGTGATTCTCAATCTAATTCTACAAGGCCAACATCACCCTGATAACAAATCAGACAAAGATGCCAAAAAAAAAAAAACAACCCAGAAAATTACAGGCCAACATCACTGATGACCATAGATGCAAAAATCCTCAACAAAATTTCAACTAACAGAATCCAACAACACAATAAAAGGATCATCCACCATGATCAAGTGGGATTTATCCCAGGGATCCAAGGGATATATTCTTCAATACATGAAAATCAATCAATATGATACACCATATTAACAAATTTAAAGATAAAAACCATATGATCACTTCAAAGATACAGATAAAGCTTTTGACAAAATTCAATACCCATTTATAGTAAAATCTCTCTATAAAGTAGGCATAGAAGGAATCTACCTCAACACAATAAAGGCCATACATGACAAATCCACAACAAACATTATTCTCAGTGGAGAAAAACTGAAAGCATTTCCTCTAAGATCAGGAACAAGACAATGGTGCCCACTCTCACTACTATTCAACATAGTTTTGGAAGTCCTAGTGACAGCAATCAGAGAAGAAAAAAGAAATAAAAAAAATTCGATCGGAAAAGAAGAAGTAAAACTCTCACTGTTTGCAGATAATGTTATTATACACAGAAAATCCTAAAGATGCCACAGAAAATTACTAGAGCTAATCAATGAATATAGTAGTGTCACAGAATATAAAATTAGTACAGAGAAATCCCTTGTGTTCCTATACACTAACAATGAAAAAATCAGAGAAATTAAAGAACCAATCCTATTCACCATTGCAACAAAAAAAATAAAATATCTAGGAATAAACCTACCTAAAGTGACAAAAGACTTGTATGCAGAAAACCATAAGAAACTGATGAAAGAAATCAAAGATGACACAAAGAGATGGAGAGATAATATTCTTGGACTGGAAGAATCAATACTGTGAAAATGACTACACTACACAGGGCAAAGGCTAACAGGAGTTTTGCCAAGAGAACCCACTGATAATAGCAAACACCCTCTTCCAACAACATAAGAGACAACTCTACACATGGATGTCACCAAATGGTCAATATTGAAATCACACTGATTACATTCTTTGCAGCCAAAGATGGAGAAGCTCTTTACAGACAGCAAAAACAAGACCAGGAGCTGACTGTGGCTCAGATAATGACATCTTTGTTGCAGAATTAAGACTTATATTGAAGAAAGTAGGGAACACTAGGTGATTCAGGTACAAACAAAATCAAATCCCTTATGATTATACAGTGGAAGTGACAAATAGATTCAAGGGATTAGATCTGATAGAGTCATTTAAGAACTATGGATGAAGGCTTGTAACACTGTACAGGAGGTGGTGATCAAAACCATCCCCAAGGGAAAAAAAAGTTCAAGAAGGCAAATGGTTGTCTGAGGAGATCTTACAAAATAGCTGAGAAAAGAAGAAAAGTGAAAGGCAAAGAAAAAAGGAAAGATATACACATCTGAATGCAGAGTTCCAAAGAATAGCAAGGAGAGATAAGAAAGCCTACCTAAGTGAACAATGCAGAAATAGATGAAGACAATAGAATGGGAAAGACTAGAGATCTCTTCAAGAAAATTAAGAGATGCCAAGGGAACATTTCATGCAATGATGGGCAAAATAAAGGACAGAAATAGTATGGACCTAACAGAAGCAGAAGACATTAAGAAGAGGTGACAAGAATACACAGAAGAACTGTACCAAAAATTATCTTAATAACCCAGATAACCACAATGATCTGATCTCTCACCTAGAGCCAGACATCCTGGAATGCGAAGTCAAGCGGGCTTTAGGAAGCATCACTACGAACAAAGCTAGTGGAGGTGATGGGATTCCAGTTGAGCTATTTCAAAAACTAAAAGGTGATGCTGTCAAAGTGCTCTACTCAATACATCAGCAAACTTGGAAAACTCAGCAGTGGCCACAGGATTAAAAAAGATCAGTTTTCATTCCAGTGTCCAAGAAAGGCAATGCCAAAGAACGTTCAAACTACCATACAATTGCACTGATTTCACATGCTAGCAAAGTAATGCTCAAAATTCTCCAAGCTAGGCTTCAACAATACATGAACTGTGAACTTCCAGACATTCAAGCTGGATTTAGAAAAGGCAGAGGAACCAGAGATCAAATTGCTAACAGCCACTGGATCATTGAAAAAGCAAGAGAATTTCAGAAAAAAACATCTACTTCTGCTTCATTGACTGAGCCAAAACCTTTGACTGTATGGATCACAACAAACTGTGGAAAATTCTTAAAGAGATGGGAATACCAGACCACCTTACCTGCCTCCTGAAAAACCTGTATGCAGGTCAAGAAGCAGCAGTTAGAATCAGATCTGGAACAATGGACTGCTTCCAAATCAGGAAAGGAGTACATCAATGCTGTATATTGTCACCTTGCTTATTTAACTTATATGCAGAGTATATCATGCAAAATGCTGGGCTGGATGAAGCACAAGCTGGAATCAAGATTGCTGGGGGAAATGTCAAAAATCTCAGATATGCAAATGACATCAACCTTATGGCAGACAGTGAAGAGGAACTAAAGAGCCTCTTGAGGAAGGTGAAAAGGAGAGTGAAAAAGCTGGCTTAAAACTCAATGTTCAAAAAACTAAGATCATTGCATCCAGTCTCATCACTTCACGGGAAGTAGGAGAGGAAACAATGGAAACCATGACAGACTTTATTTTCTTGGGCTCCAAAATCACTGCAGATTGTGGCTGCAGCCATGAAATTAAAAGATGCTTGTTCCTTGGAAGAAAAGCTACAATCAACCTAGACAGCATACTAAAAAGCAGAGACATAACTTTGCCAGCAAAGGTCCGTCTAGTCAAGGCTATGGTCTTTTCAGTAGTCATATATGGATGTGAGAGTTGGACCATAAAGAAAGCTGAATGCTAAAGAATTGATGCTTTTGACCTGTGGTTTGGGAGAAGACTCTTGAGAATCCCTTGGACTGCAAGGAGATCAAACCAGTCAATCCTAAAGGAAATCAATCCTAAGTATTCATTGGACAGACTGATGCTAAAGCTGAAGCTCCAAAACTTTGGCCACCTGATGCCAAGAGCCAACTCATTAGAAAAGACCCTGATGGAAAAGATTGAAGGCAGGAGGTAAAGGGATGACAGAGAATGAGATTTTTGGATGGCATCACTGACTCAATGGACATGAGTTTGAGCAAGCTCTGGGAGATGGTGAGTGACAAGGCAGCCTGGTATGCTACAGTCCATGAGGTTGCAAAGAATCAGACACAACTGAGCAACTGAACAACAACCCAAAGGAATCTGTGCTTCTCTGGTGACTCAGATGGTAAAGAATCTGCTTGTAATGAAGAAGACCCAAGTTCAATCCCTGGGTCGGGAAGATCCCCTGGTTAAGGGAATTCTTGTCCACTCCAGTATTCTTGCTTTGAGAATTCCATAGACAGAGGAGCCTGCCAGGCTACAGTCCATGGGTTCCAAAGAGTCAGACATGACCGAATGACTAACATACACACACACCCAAAGCAATCTACAGATTCAGTGCAATCCCTATCAAAATATCAATAGGATTTTTCACAAAACTAGGGCAAAAAAATTTAACAATTTGTATGGAAACACAAAAGACCTTGAATAGCCAAAGTAATCTTGACAAAGAGAAACAGAACTGGAAGAATTAACCATGGTGACTTCAGACTATACTACAAAGCTATAGTCATCAAAACAATGTGGGACTGGCACAAAAACAGAAATATAGACCAATTGAACAAGATAGAAAGCCCATGCACCTATGGAAATCTTATCTTTGACAAAGTAGGCAAGAATATACAGTGAGAAAAGACAGCCTCTTCAGTAAGTGGTACTGGGAAAATTGGACAGTTACATGTAAAAGAATGAAACTAGAACACTTCCTAACACCATACACAAAAATAACTCAAATGGATTAAAGATTTAAGATTTAAGGCCAGAAACTATAAAGTTCTTAGAGGAAATCATAGACAATACAGTCTTTGACATAAATGACAGCAAGATCCTCTTTGAATGATCTCCTAGGGTAGTGGAAAAAAAAATAAAGAAATGGGACCTAATGAAACTTAAAAGCTTTTGCACAGTAAAGTACACAAGATTAAAAGACAACCTTCAGAATGGGAGAAAATAATTGCATGTGAAACAACTGACAAAGAATTCATCTCCAAAATATGTAAGCAGCTGATATAGGTCACTATCAGAAAAACACACAGCCCAATCAAAAAATGGGCAGACGGCCTAAACAGATCTTTCTCAAAAGCAGATATACAGATGGCTAATAAACACATGAAAAGGTGCTCAATATCACTAATTATTAGAGAAATGCTAATCAAAACTGGTCAGAATAGCCATCATCAGGATGGGGAACATGTGTATACCTGTGATGGATTCATGTTGATGTCTGGCAAAATCAATACAATATTGTAAAGTAATTAACCTCCAATTAAAGGGAGAAGGTGGGATGATTTGGGAGAATGGCATTGAAACATGTATAATATCATATATGAAATGAATCGCCAGCCCAGGTTCGATGCATGATACTGAATGCTTGGGGCTGGTGCACTAAGATGACCCAGAGGGATGGTACAGGGAGGGAGGAGGGAAGGGGGTTCAGGATGGGGAACACGTGTATACCTGTGGCGAATTCATGTTGACATATGGCAAAACCAATGCAATATTGTAAAGTAATTAACCTCCAATTAAA
>SJYX01009099.1:390529-419962 GCA_006410675.1 Oreotragus oreotragus | reverse complement strand
GGCGGGGGGAGGGGAGGCCGGCGCGGGGACGGGGCACCCAGAGGAACCGGGGCGGGGGAGGGGCTTCGGGGACTTCTGCAGCGCGCGGAGCGAGAAGGAAGAAAAAGGGTGTGAGTTTCCGAGGTTAAGCTCCGTGGAGGAGGAAGAAAAATACAAGTGTTTGAAAACTAGCAGCCATAGGCACCTGGACTGGGGTTACTTGCTGCTATCACTTCCTTGTGAGGAATCCACAGTCGTCACCCACTTCCACGTCACTTGCTGACTGGAAGACCCCTGGAAAGGTTGCTTACGAAGTCCGGGGTCCGCAGGTAGAAGAAACAGACCCTATTAGCTAGCTGCTCGCGGCCCTAGCTCGCTCTCACTCCTTGCCACCGGTATCCGGTAATCCATCACCCGCGTGGTTAATTTTAGTGCTTCAAAAGAAACACCATTCAATTTCGAACCCCTTTCAGGAATCACGCAGTGTATACAAGCGTTTTATATTCATGAAGGCGAGAGCAGCAAAGAGCTTGGGGAAGGTCTTGGGAGTCAGTTTGGAAAAAGAGAGGGCACTGGGAAGGCAGGACTGGGTCCAGTATGTTTTTGCATCATTCCAGACCAAAAATACTCTGAAAGGGATGCAGCTAACAAGTAGTGCCACAGCTAGTGCCAAGGGCAGAGGGCTGGGGGTCACAGAGGCCAACAGGAGGGGTCCTCAGACAACAGAGGAAGATGCCCTGAGTTCTGATGCTCCTTCTGGGACTTAAAAAGTAACCTCTGGTGGGACTTCCCTGGTGGTCCAGTGGTCCAATGCTGGAGACACTGGACATTGGACTCTAGACTTGGTCAGGGATCTAAGAGCCCACGTGCTGCAAGGCAACTGAGCCCGTAGACAACAGCTACCGAAGCCCACCGCCCTAGAGCCTGAAAGAGAAGCCACCACAATGTGAAGCCCTCAGGCCGCAACTAGAGCAGCCCCCGCTGGAGGCAGCTAGAGAAAGACTGCCTGCTGCAAAGCCTAAATAAATAAATATTTTTAAAAAATAAGTTAAAAGTAACCGCTGACCTCACCTCATTTCTACACCATTGCAATAGAAGCTTCAGGCTGCCTTTGATTAGAGAAGAAACCCCTGGTGGTTGGATTTGTTTCTGCCTCAGACCGAAATGGCAACCCACTCCAGTGTTCTTGCCTGGAGGATCCCAGGGTTGGGGGAGCCTTGTGGGCTGATTTCTCTGGGGTCGCACAGAGTCAGAGATGACTGAAGCGACTTAGCAACAGCAGCAGGTGGGTTACTTTATCCTTTGCACCAGTAAGGATGACTCCAGGTTGAGTTCATTACCCCATAAAGAAGTTAGTTTCAGTACTGTAACCGGATGCTCCTCTGGAGGACTATTTAACAAGTATTTTATATGCCAGGCACTGAGTCTGCCCTAGGGTTACAACCATGAACAAGACAGTGGTCTCTTCCACATGGAAGGAATGGAACATCGTAAGCTATGTTATTAAATGAGAAAAAGCAAGACCCAAATAGCGTGTATAGCATGCTGTCACTTGTATAAAGAAAGAAATGAATATGTATTTGTAAATTTATTTATATGCCAAAAAGGTTTGAGGGGATACAGAAGAAAGAGAGCAGTGGTGGTCTCCCAGGAGGGGAACTGGGATTCCTGGTAACAGAAGGGAAGAGGGAGACTTTCCCCTACATGATCAGTTATACATTTTAAGTTTTTTTTAAGAACTTTTTAGTGATGTATAATATATATACATAAAGGTGAAAATATGTGTACAGCATGATTTTTGTAAACTGAACACACCCATGTAACCAGCACACAGATCAAGAAATTCCTAACTTGTCAAAGTTCTCTGTCCCCTCCCGGTCACTACTCGAGTTACCACTATTTTGACTTCTAACAACATTGTGTGTGTGTTTAAATTTTGCACATGGATGTATAACCTTTTCCAAAAAAATTTTTTTTAATAGTAACTTAAATATGGTTGTTATCCCGAAGCAGGCAAATGGCTCTAGGGCTAAGCTGGAGTAGGAAATGACAAACCTGAGTAGTACAAATCACCAGTGGACATAGAAGAGATTGAAGTTTCTCAACCCACTATTTACACTTGTTTTTGCCAATGACCCTCAGGATACCAGGAGTTGGGGCAACACAGCTAATTAATTAGTACTGGACTCAAACTTGAATCCTAGCATTCTGATTCCTCATGCAGGTATCTGGTGACAGAAATTTTAAAAGGGGGAGGTTGGACTGAGTGAGCTAGGAGAGAGAGATCAGCAGAGTTTTCAGAAGCACAGCTGTGTGTGTGGGCGTGTGGGTGTGTAAGGGAACAGTTTTCTGGAACTGTTGCCTATCACAGTCCAAACAGGATAATGTTTGGAAGTTTCTGAGCAGAGACGTAAGAAACAGAACCAAGTGCAAGGCAGCTGGCTGGATTTACTCTAAGTGGGAAATCTTTGGAGAATCAGAGTACAAAGGCTTGCCTTGAACTGCAGGCTTGGACTAACAAAATCAAGTGCAATACTGTCTTCCTGTTCAATCAAATCTTAGAAACTACAAAATGATTTGTAATACAAAAGATTGGAAACAATGTAATGGCCCATCGATAAGATACTCAGTAAATAAATCATGATACATACATACACTGAACTAATAATTCACATTTGCTGTATCCTTACCAAGTGCCAGACACTGTTCTTTTCATTCATCTAATCTCACCATCACAGTATGAGGTAGCTGAAGTTTTGATCTTCCAAAAAACATATATATATATATATATATNCATACATACACTGAACTAATAATTCACATTTGCTGTATCCTTACCAAGTGCCAGACACTGTTCTTTTCATTCATCTAATCTCACCATCACAGTATGAGGTAGCTGAAGTTTTGATCTTCCAAAAAACATATATATATATATATATATATGTATGTGAGTTTATGTATAAAGTAGATCCATATGTATTGACAAAGGCTTGGATTTTTCAATGCTTGGTTTCAGGGCCTCAAAAGGAAGGCTAGAGGGTTGAAGGAGTATAGGTGACAGGAAAAAAAAAATCACAGTTTTATTAAATTAACATTAACTGAAATCTGAAAGTGGAAAATAAATTACAAAGAGGGAACCTTAGGAAGAGGATTGTTAGGGGTTGTACATTTGTTTTTTGCTTTGAAAGCACAGGTTTCAAGTCTGTCTCTAGAAAACTTACCCTCTCCTTCCTCCCACCTCCTTCACCAGACGAATCTGACTCATCTTTAAGGTCTCAGCTCAAAAGTCACTTCCTCAACAAGATCTTCCTTGACTACTCCCTGAACTGCTCCCTGTTACTCTCTCCTAGCACCTTCTTATTCTTTATCAGAGAGCTGATCACAGTCAGTAATTATGCACGAGTTTCCATGTTCACTGGCCTCGTGTCTGCCTGCTTAGCCAGGAAGGCAGGAGCCACATCTATCTTGCTGGCCCTGGTACCCTCAGTGCCTAGAGCCTAGTACTTAGTAGGCAGGTCCTTCATGAATATGTATTGAATGACTGAATCAATTAGACAGCCACCTTAACTCTGAGACCTCTGTCTTAGCATTTTCTCCTGCCTTTTTAAATATTTGTTTGGGTCTAGGAATAGAGGTATTTCCAAAACTGTGATTAGAATTTTGTAAAGTTTCCCCCATAATACCTTTACTTCTAAAATCCAAAGGTTATCTTAAATATTGCTCGAAAATATCTACTGCCTATGAAAGACATGTCTAAAAGACAGATACAGAATGAGTAAGGCCAGGGACTACCCTGGCTGTCCAGTGGTTAAGATTTTGCCCTCCAATACAGGCAATGTGGGTTCAATCCCTGGTCAGGGAACTAAGATTCCACATGCCTTGTGACCAAAAAGCCAAAACATAACAGAAGCAACATTGTAACAAATTCGATAAAGATTTTTTAAACGGTCCACATCAAAAACATAAAAAAAATAATAAAGTCATACTACTAACCAATGTCTAGGGTAAAAATTTGTTCTCGTTTATTCATAGGCCAAATCTATAATCACTAGGATGGCCAAAGTAAGCTATGTAAGGAAGGTGAAAAATCTTGTATAGATAACAGTTCCCCTATTACCAAATACTTTAGGGCCTGGTATTTACCTACTGCTATTCTCTGCTTTTCTCTCTTCTTTTCTTTTTCTCTAAGCTAAAATATGATCTATCTTCTTCATCACACAGTTTTCTTATCCGACAACCCTATCTACCACTCCCAGATCATGGATTTATCGGTTACTAGTCTATGTCAGATGAGGTGGCTGGATGGCATCACCAACTCAATCAACATGAGTCTGAATAAACTCCAGGAGTTGGTGATGGACAGGGAGGCCTGACGCGCCGCAAAGAGTCGGACACGACTGAGTGAACTGAATGAACTGAACTGAACTGAGTTTGTGTCCAAGGAATGGGCACAGGAGGGCCGAGAGGAGCTACTCCATGTTCAAGGTCAGGAGGGGCAGCTGTGAGAAGATACCCCTCATCCAACGTAAGGAGCAGCGGCTGCGCTTTGCTGGAGCAGCCGTGAAGAGATACCCCACGTCCAAGGTAAGAGAAATATACTTGGCCACATTTATAAAATAAGTTTTCACAAATAGTGCTGCAAATTACAAATCTTAATCAGTAATGTTACATATTTCTCTGACATGTATTTACATACTGGATTTCCTTTAGATATCAAAGATACATAAGTTTGAGATATATTTTGGTCTTAATCTCACACTGGATACAGATGAAAATGTCTGCAACCAGAATTTGTTAAAATATTTTAGTGTTAAATTAAACTTAATCAAAATCTATCCACATTTTAGAAAGTAATAAGGAAAAAAATATTGTTTGTTTTAGACACCAAAGTCAGTCACTGGAAAACATAAGTGTGGACAAATGATTGTAGTATTTTTTAAATAAAATGTTCTCAGACAATGTTAGATTAATGGAAGTTAATTTCTAAAGCAACTAGTCACCTTGTTATGATTTTCTAGCTGAAATGCCCTCTTTTGTGTCATTTTTCAAAACACATCACTTTTCTGTGATATCAGGGTGTCACAAAACTCTGGAGTATTTAAAAATTTCCTTGTGTACAATATGCTATAAAATGCTTGAAGGATTTCAAAATGAGATTTTTATGTCATTGAAAAACCACAACAAAAAGGGAAAACCACAAATTTATCTCAATTAAACTCAAATTTCAGAGCTATAATTTTGACTCAATAATTACAAACTGTGGTTAAAGAAGTGAAACCTTCTGCCTTGTGCATGGTTTTTGCTATAAAAAAGAAGCAAAATAGATATTTATAATGGAAATGCCTGCTCAGCCATAACTATTGCATTGCCATTCCAAAGCACTAATAAATCATTGACAGGTTTTCATTCACCAGCAATCGATCTGTCTTCCATGATTGTTAGCCCTCTATATTGAAGCAGGTAATCAAATCATTCAAGCACTTTGAGACTTAAATATCTTGTAGAAGAAATGAAAAAGTGTATGTTTGTGCATATACAGAAGACAAATGTTTCCCTCTAGTCTGTGACTCAGTTTGCATTGCCATTCCAAAGCACTAATAAATCATTGACAGGTTTTCATTCACCAGCAATCGATCTGTCTTCCATGATTGTTAGCCCTCTATATTGAAGTAGGTAATCAGATCATTCAAGCACTTTGAGACTTAAATATCTTGTAGAAGAAATGAAAAAGTGTATGTTTGTGCATATACAGAAGACAAATGTTTCCCTCTAGTCTGTGACTCAGAAACCCAGGCAGTAGATAACTGTTGAAAATGAAGGCTGGAAAGAGGATTTTCAATGGTCATCTTCTGGAAGAAATATTTTGAAATAACTTCTTAGGTGGTTGTTTGCAATTTTGTCATCGAAGGGTAATTATAGATTGCTAGAATTTCAGAGTAAGAAAGAAATTTGTACTGACTGGAGGACAATTTTTAATAATGCTTTATTTTCCATAACTTATAATTCCCTTGGCTGATAAGATATGTAACTGTTTTCCCAAACCAAATTTAAAAGCTGAAAAATTTTTAAACATAGCATTCAT
This sequence comes from Oreotragus oreotragus, assembly GCA_006410675.1. NCBI lineage: Eukaryota > Metazoa > Chordata > Mammalia > Artiodactyla > Bovidae > Oreotragus > Oreotragus oreotragus. The sequence continues at coordinate 413,901 of SJYX01009099.1, read as the reverse complement.
TTTGCCTTGCTAAATCCAACATAATTATATGATTTAATAGAGTCAAGGCTATGGTTTTTCCTGTGGTCATGTATGGTGTGAGAGTTGGACTGTGAAGAAGGCTGAACGCCGAAGAATTGATGCTTTTGAACTGTGGTGTTGGAGAAGACTCTTGAGAGTCCCTTGGACTGCAAGGAGATCCAAGCAGTCCATTCTGAAGGAGATCAACCCTGGGATTTCTTTGGAAGGAATGATGCTAAAGCTGAAACTCCAGTACTTTGGCCACCTCATGCGAAGAGTTGACTCATTGGAAAAGACTCTGATGCTGGGAGGGATTGGGGGCAGGAGGAGAAGGGGATGACCGAGGATGAGATGGCTGGATGGCATCACTGACTCGATGGACCTGAATCTGAGTGAACTCCGGGAGTTGGTGATGGTCAGGGAGGCCTGGCTACGATTCATAGGGTCGCAAAGAGTTGGACACGACTGAGCGACTGAGCTAAACTGAAAGTAAAATATGAATACCAAGAGATTAAAAAGTAAACATTTTTTTCTAATCCTACTCCTCCTCTAATTTACCTATAAAAAAATTTTGTTTTTATGTGTATTTATCTAGCTGTCTCTGTAAATGTTTCTATTTACATCTCCTTATAGATGTAATTAATACCTAATTTGAATTGTATATTTTTTGTGATTTACAGTTTTTACATATTTATATATATATTTCTATGGTATGTCAGCCTAAGCATCTACAGTAATATAAATAGTTTAACCTCAACATTTGTAAAGGCGTATATTATTTAACAATTATCAATGTCCTGTATTTTATTTAATCATTCACTGACTAATATTTATATGATTTTCATACATCATACAACATGACGTTATAAACATTACTACAGGGAATACCTTTCAGGAACATCTTTGTTCAAACACGTACATAATTGTACAGCATAAACATTTAAAGGTATAGTTCTAAAATGCCAAAATCCCTGCATTTAAAATTTTGACAAGATATTTCTGATTGTTATCAAGAAAGTTATCAGTTTACAGATTAGCCTATCATTATCAGTATAACTTATAACTTGGCCAGAAGATTCAGAAAAATACTAAATAAGAACTGAAACCCATGTTTGTTTTTGGACCTTGCAAACTTTAGCTGTGTGCTTTCCTGCTTTTTATAAGTAATGATAATTGTTTTTCTATGCGTATGACCAGTATTTTTGACTGGGTAAAGAGGGAGTTAGCAAATCAGAAATTTCTCATTGGGAAGGGAAATTTTATTTTCAACTTTTCTGTTTCTTCACAGAAGCAGAGATTCTGAGAGAGACAGTTAAAAACACCTTTATTCTTACAGTCCTGCTGCTTTATTTAGCAAGATTTTGTCAGGCACTAAAATTGGAACTGGGTTGCATTTAAAAGAAAACAAATTATAGCATTTCCTCAAGCAAAATTCATATATAATGTTATATTACTGCCTCCTGAGTGGTTTAAATTGCTGTCAATGCTTAGCTGAATTTGTCCAGAATATTTCATAAGTCTATATATTTCATAAGTCTATCTTTCTATGTGAGTTTTATATTTGGGAGATACCCAACACTGCTTACTTTCACAAAAATCATATTTGTAATTATTTTTAAGCCATGTGAAAAGTACATAGTCTGATCTAGTTAAACTATCATCGAGTTCAAACTTTCTATGTGATTTTACTTAGAAACTGGGGTGGCTCAGATGGTAAAGAATCTGCCTGCAATGCAGGAGGCTTGGGTTTGATCCCTGGGTCAGGAAGATCTCCTGGAGAAGTGAATGGCAACTCACTCCAGCATTCTTGCCTGGAGAATCCCATCGAGAGAGGAGCCTGTCAGGCTACAGTCCATAGGGTCGCTAAGAGTCCCGATATGACTGAGTGACTTTATAACACTAACACTGACTATATAACTATACATAAGCACTACAGTGGAATCCAGGAGATCTGTATTTTAATTATGGTTCTATCATTCATTAAAACCACAACATTCAAATGAGTCACTTAAACATTCTGGACACCAGTCCCTAAATTAGTATAATTTCTTAGCTCAAGGGCTATCTTAGGTTCTTCCAGCTCCAAGAAAATTCTAATGGCTGGAATTATTCTTTAATTCTACAATAAATGATTTTTTCTTTATACATGTTATTTTTCTTCACACATCTGATTTTTCTTTGTTGTGATTGTTTAGTCGCTAAGTCCTGCCTGACTCTTTTATGACCCCATGGACTGTAGCCTACCAGTTTCCTCTGACCATGGAATTTCACAAGCAAGAATACTAGAGTGGGTTGCTAGTTCCATCCCCATGGAATCTTCCCAACCCAGGTACTGAACCCACATGTCCTGCTTGGGAGGAGGATTCTTTACCAATCAGTTACCTGGGAAGCCATTTACTACAATAAATTCTTCAAAGAGGTATGCATCAAACCTTGCAAAAATCGATAAATGATTTTGGAAACCATTTGATTTTCTTAAACAATGATGCTCACCATGATCTTTAAGACCAGAAACTGGACTCCCTTAGAAGCAGTTTTAGCTCTCTGTTCTGTAACATGCTCATTAGCTAGTTATTAAATACTTAACTGCTATTTGAAAAATTAGGTTAATATTGATAGTAACTAGCTCATACAGATGGAGAAGGCAATGGCACCCCACTCCAGTATTCTTGCCTGGAAAATCCCATGGACGGAGGAGCCTGGTGGGCTGCAGTCCATGGGGTCGCTGAGAGTCGGACGTGACTGAGCGACTTCACTTTCACTTTTCACTTTCATGTATTGGAGAAGGAAATGGCAACCCATTCCAGTGTTCTTGCCTGGAGAATCCCAGGGACGGGGGAGCCTGGTGGGCTGCTGTCTGTGGGGTCGCACGGAGTTGGACACGACTGAAGCAACTTAGCAGCAGCAGCAGCAGCAGCTCATATAGATGTTGTGAGTATCACATGAGTGTATTAGTGAAACACAACATTCATACATATCAGATGCTCATATACACTATTAGAACTGGTATTATAATTAATATACAAGGCATCAGAAAGGTGTTGCTCTTTATCATTCTCTGAATCAACTCAGCCTTGTTTACCAAAGATAGTAAGAATATTACCCTTGGATGCCCCACTTACTTTAGCAAAGCAGGACATCTGGTGAGTAAGTCACATTCAGAGCCCCAGATTTGCGAACCACAGATCTCTTCTCAAAAGAAAGTAAAAACAAAAACTACAAACATTTGGTACATTCTCAGGACAGAAAATTATTTAGGACCAAAGTCTGCACAAAACAAAACCCCCAAAAGCAATATTTCTAACTCAGTCTTGTCTAGGTGAAGCTAAAATTTCTACTGAACTCAAAAAAGTGCCTTAAATAATTGGTGACTTACTCTAGAGTTGGTGACATTTATTCAAGGATTTCTACTCAAAAGTGCTGGAAGCTGCAATGAAAAAGAGATCTGAAATATTCTTGAGATGTGTAAAGAAATCTTGGTTAAAGTAGTGGCAGAGTGCAATTTTATGATATAACTTTAAAATACTGCAGTGTTTGTTTTTCAAGTTTTGAAGTTGTAAAACTTCGTTAGAAAAAATTTAGGAACAATCAGAACTTCAGTGCATATTTCCACACACTCATTCAGCATTAGAAAATCCAGTTGCTATGTTGAGTTCAGTTAAGTTTTTCCATTTCTCATCAGGACTATAAGTTCAATTTAAATGACCTATGTTCCTGAAATGCTCTGTGAAGATGGTTTCCTCTCTTGAGAATACTACTGAAATTTCCCACACTGATATATATCAAAGTTTCTTAAACCTCCTTATAAAATTTTTAGAGAAAAAAGGCCAAATTAAGACTTATTTAGGACAAAAGCATAAATTGGCATGATAGTGTACATCAAGATGAAATAAGACATAAATGAAATTTTCCATTAGGAATTTTACATAAATTAATTGGATATATATGGCTTCTAGCATGAAGCATGTTTTACTATTTCGATTTGGGGGAGCCTGGTGGCCTGCAGTCTATGGGGTTGCACAGAGTCGGACACGACTGAAGCTACTTAGCAGCAGCAGCAGCAGCAGTATTTGTTTTGTGTCCTATATGCAGAGACTCTTAAAATTGACCCTAATTATTTATCTCAGTCTATCAGGTTATCCCCAGACTTTGTAGTGAGACAATAGTTTGTTGTTTGGAGTAGAAATGGTAGAAGATTTCAAATGGAAGATTTAAATCTATAAAAAAAAAAATCTTAAAAATATTTACATAATCTATCCAGAGAATTGAATTCAGAAATCCATGCTAAGAAAACAAACAAAAAAAACTTTAAAAATTTATAAACAAATCTATTATCCTTTCTATTTACTTATGGTTATGATAAAGTAAATCTAGATAATCTGAGTGATTTCCCTGTAGCTCAGTTGGTAAAGAATCTGCCTGCAATGCAGGAGACCTGGGTTCTATTCCTGGGTCAAGAAGATTCCCTGGAGAAGGGCATGGCAACCCTTTCCAGTACTCTTCCCTGGATAATCCCACAGACAGAGGAGCCTCATTGGCTACAGTCCATGGGATCGCAGAGTCAGACACGACTGAGTGACTTTCTCTCTCTCTAGATGATCTGAATATCAAATTGTCAGGTCTATAAACACACATAAGCTATAAAAATTTTATCCATTCAGTGAATTGTTGTGAAATTATTATAAGTTCATCACCTAACATGCTGCTGCTACTGCTAAGTTGCCTCAGTCGTGTCTGACTCTGTGCGACCCCATAGACAGCAGCCCGCCAGGCTCCGCTGTCCCTGGGGTTCTCCAGGCGAGAACACTGGAGCGGGCTGCCATTTCCTTCGCCAAGGCATGAAAGTGAAAAGTGAAAATGAAGTCGCTCAGTCGTGCCCAACTCTTAGCGACCCCATGGCCTACAGGCAACCAGGCTCCTCCATCCATGGGAGTTTCCAGGCAAGAGTACTGGAGTGAGGTGCCATCGCCTTCTCTGCACCTAACATGAAAAAACTTTAATGATGCATGACAAGAAACCAAGTGAAAAAGTAAGATACATATATTATGGTTTTCTCTTTATTAAAAAAGGAAATATATGTTCAAACTATTTTTTCTTTTTTCCTGTGAGATATTATAAGTAATTTTTCTCAGATTAATAAGATATTTTTCTATATTTTCAGAATTTTCTATATTATGATCTCAAAATCAGAAAACAGTTTTGAATTGAGAGTTTACAAAGATCAAAATACACTTAGAAAAAAGAAATTTAAAAATTCCCTTATAACGACACCTCACTATACTAAATATTATGTTAAGTGTGGGGCATTACATTCTCTTTAAAATTCAGACATTTCTGTTCACTTGAAATGAAGCATTGCTATGTTCTACTTTCCTTCTTCCACCAGAGTCTCATACTTCTTACCTGCCATTCCTAGTCTGTGACTCATCCTCGGTACCTAGAATGATGGTATGCATGGTTCCTTTTATTATCTGATTCATCATTTCCAATATTTCATCCCTCTATTACTCTTGTATTTTCTAGGCTTTTTGCCCAAATTTCTTTATTACTCTCAAAAGGATGTTTACTTTTATTTACCGACTTTAGCCTGGAACAGACTTCGCCTACTTCAATTGCCCATTTTAAATCATGCAATGCTTACCACAATGTAATAATCAGACAGGACCTGGTTTCAAATCTTTACCTGGTTAGCTCTGCAGGTCCAGCCCTCTAGGCCTGTCTGTAAAACTTGGAGCCCAGTGAAGAGTACAAAGTTGACCTGCATATCAATATATAAACATTTAAATGTTACGTAGGCCCAGCCAGTCCATCCTAAAGGAAATCAGTCCTAAATATTCAGTGGAAGGACTGATATTGAAGCTGAAACTCCAATACTTTGGCCACCTGATGTGAAGAGATGACTCATTGGAAAAGATCTTGATGCTGGGAAAGATTGAAGGCAGGAGAAGAAGGGGATGACAGAGGATGAGATGGTTGGAAGGCATCACTGACCCAGTGGACATGAGTTTGAGCAAGCTCCGGGAGTTGGTGATGTACAGGGAGGCCTGGCGTGAGGCAGTCCATGAGGTCGCAAAGAGTTGGACATGATTGAGTGACTGAACGGAACTGAACTGAGTGATGTGGAGACACTTTTATCTTGGCAACTGCAAGAAATCATTGATAGACTAAGACTTGCCTTTGGTGAGAGGTCTTATTGAGGTCTTATTAAGGTCTCAGGTGAAGAATCTACCTCCCTCACAGAGCTTGGGTCTCAGTGACATCAGAAAACCACTTTACAATATGGGAGGGCAGAATTGAGGCAATTTAAGAGAAGGAAATGGATGGTCAAAGGGAAAATCATCTAGAAGTGGAGTGGGGAGCAGGTAAACCAGCTGAGAGGTTTAAGGGGGAAAGGTCAGAAGGAAACCTTGATTGCTCTCTTGATATAATAACCGCTAAAAAAGGAACATTTCTACTGGATTTGTTTTAACTTTGTCTTGAGTGAAATGCAATATTACCCACTTCTTAAATCCATATGAATCGTTCCAAGTCAAAAATATCAACATTTTCTGTGGATTGGCTTTCCCTTGGAAGTTAATAAAAAGAACGAGTTCTTTATTGGCAAATGTCAGAAAATAAATAAATAAAAAAATGTTACACATCAGGGGAATAGATTTCATAGCACACATAGAGCCAGGATTCAAATTCTGAATTTTTCGACTCCTTGGTATGTGACAGTACAGGAAGCAGTGGCCCCTTGCCTGTCTGACTGTCTGCCACAACAACAGAGCTACTGCCCACCCTCCACCCCCTGGAAAATCCTTCCAATTGGCCATTCTGTGGACTTAAATCTTTCCCAGAAGTGCAATGCAATCTACCCTACAAAAGAGGACTTCCCGGGTTTGGAAGTATATGTGAAGCACATGGTAGGGAATTCCAGACCTGGCTAGAAAGGCAGACGTGCCCACTGTATGCCCACAGCTCAGTGGCTGTCTGGACTCCCTCCCCTTGGTGGAAAATAACAAAAGAAGAGCCACAGTCAAGTCCTCGCAGGGCAGGGGATCATCAAGCAGGTGGTTTTAAAGTCTGTGTTAATTTAATTTTTAAATTAATGCAAGAAAATGTATCAGGAAGTAAAACAAATTTCCTGATTAATATCTTCAGAAATTTGAGGTTTACTGTTTCTCTGTGTATTACCTAAGTGTACTTTATTAGCTCTCAGGATTCTTCTCTGTCCTGATTATCTGTCTACTGATCTGTGCTTACTTCTGCCTCATTCCCAGTACCTGAACTGATGGGCAATTATGGGTCAGTTCCATAATTAAAGTTCAAAAGAATTGTCTTACTATCTACTGGAAGAACAGAATTTGGAGCAGATACCCTAATACTTTCAAGCCACAATTTAATATTNTTCTCTGTCCTGATTATCTGTCTACTGATCTGTGTTTACTTCTGCCTCATTCCCAGTACCTGAACTGATGGGCAATTATGGGTCAGTTCCATAATTAAAGTTCAAAAGAATTGTCTTACTATCTACTGGAAGAACAGAATTTGGAGCAGATACCCTAATACTTTCAAGCCACAATTTAATATTTATTTAATGGATAATGTATTCTGTGATGTACTAATGTCAAACTAATTTAATTTTTTTGTATCCATGATGATTTTCAAAGAAGCTTAATTAATTTTACATAATGGGCTTCCCAGGTGATTCAGTGGTAAAGAATCTGCCTGCTAATACAGGAGACATGGGTTCTGTCCTTGGGTTGGGAAAATTCCCTTGGAAAAAGAAATGGCAACCCACTATAGTATTCTTGCCTGGGAAATCCCATTAACAGAGGAACCTCGTGGGTTACAGTCCACGAGGCCATGGGGCCTCAAAGAGTTGGATACAATTGAGTGACTGAACAAACTTGACTTGACATTTGACTTAATTACTTACAGATAATTGATGATGTGGTTAATAAGAAGAAAGATATTTTAAATGAAATTTGAAGGGAAATTACCATTCTGTCTAATCACTTCTATCATTTTCATCTTAGTAAAAGAAAATAATAATGAATTTTTTTTATACAAGAGCCACAACTGCAGTCTAGTACACCTTATGCTGAAAAATAGTATTTGAGGTATTTTTGTCATTCTGTAACCAACAGCTATTTTATTAGTTTCTATTTAAATTTCCCAGTGGACTCACTTTTTAAAAAAATTACTTTGCTGAAGCTTATTGTAAAGAACTCGAATAAGGAACATATTTATATCCCAAGAAACTAGAACAATGGTCTAGGGAGAAGTATAAAAAATGAAGGCAACTTGAACTTGTTTAATAATTATAAATATATCCTGTATATGTGAATACTAAGACAAGTCTAGTGTCTTTGGACTTTGTGTTTTTAATCAATTAATAGGAAACGTATGTATGTATATATTTATGGATTTAAGTTTATCTTAGTTTCAAAACCAGGAGGTGGTCTGATAAGCTTCTAAATGGCCTGAAAAGCTTTTTCTAATATATGAACTGAGATAAAGAAAGCAATAGTAGCAAAAAATACTTCTGATTTGACTTTTGTTGTTTGGTCACTTAGCCATGTTCAACTCTTCACAACTTCATGGACTGCAGCACACCACGCTTCCAGGCCCTTCACTCTATTCCAGAGTTTGCTCAGATTCATGTACATTGAGTCAGTGATGCCACCCAAACATCTCACGTTCTGTCGCCTCTTCTCCTCCTGCCCTCAATATTTCCCAGCATCAGGGTCTTTTCCAATGAGTCGACCCCTGGGATCAGATGGCCAGAGTATTGGAGCTTCCTTTCTAATGAACATTCAGGGTTGATTTCCTTTCGTATCGACTGGTTTGATATCCTTGCAGACCAAGGAACTCACGAGAGTCTTATGCAGTACCACATTTTGAAAGCATCAATTCTTCAAGATTTATCCCTCTTTATGATTCAACTCTCATATCTGTACATGACTATTGGAAAAACAATCAGTGAAGTGATGTCTGTGCTTTTTAATATACCATCTAGGTTTGTCATATCTTTTCTTCCAAGGAGCAAGCATTTTTTTTTTTAAATTTTATGGCAGCAGTCACTGTCCACAGTGGTTTTGAAGCTCAAGAAAATAAAATCTGTCACTGGTTCCCATTTCCCCCATTCATTTCCCATGAAGTGATGGGACCAGATGCCATGAGCTTCATTTTTGGATAGTTGAGTTTTAAGTCACCCTTTTTAGTCTCTTGTTTCACCTTCATCAAGAGGCTCTTCACTTTTGGCCATTAACGTGGTATCATCTGCCTATGTTTGACTCTATATATCTCTTGATTTCTCAAACATTATTCTGTTTGTCTGTTATAGTTCTCTCTAATTGGTTGTAGACATTGGGGTTTTCTGTAGGGTTTATAGCTCATTGATACTCTCACTTTACGTATTTTCTATGTATGCCAAAGCTGTTGCTTACCAGAAACTGGAAATAAACCATCTTAAGAAATGGAGGAATTTACTGAATATCAACAGCATGGAATTCAACAGTGTAAACAATCTTGGGAAAAGAGCAGAAACTAGGGCAGCTGTAAGGCAGACCCAAGGCACAGAAAGTATAATGACAGCTTCTTAGCATGACCACTGTGGCCAGCGTGCCACATTGCAAAAATCTCTGTACATCCCTGCAGCGACAGAAATTAAATTCTCAGTCTTTGTATCTCTCATTCCACAATAAAATCTAAGAGAGAACCATTCAGAGATCTGAATGTTAGTCACATGCTGTCAGAAGGCAGACTGTGGAAGAATATTTCCACTTTGTTTCTCGAGGATGGGATTAATATTGCTGTGTCCCTGGCACTTCCCTGGATGTCCAGTGGTTAAGTCTTCATCTTCCAATGTGGTGAAGATGGGTTCAGTATCTGGTCGGGAAGCTAAGGTCACACATGCCTCGTGGCCAAAACACCAAAACATGGAAAAGAAGCAATATTGTAACAAATTCAATAAAGACTTTAAAAATGGTCCATATCAATCAATAAATAAAGACTTTAAAGATATTGCTATAACCATCACTATTACATATAATAACTCTACCGTATATGAAGGGAATTAAGCTTTGGATAGCTCCAAATGACAAATATTTGCTACTTATTTGCTTTCATCATTCATTTAGGTTTAACTGTCCAAAATATACTTCCCTTTCTCCTCATTCCACCTTTAAGCCCACATTCATATATTCAGTTCCTGCAAGACAACGCCAGCTAATGTGTCATTTTTTCGACAACTGTGTTTTGAGGTGCTACCATGTACGAGGTGCTGACACTTCATTCTCAGTACCTTCAAAACTGAACTCATCATTTTGCTCTCTTGCTGTTTATTTTCTGCACTTTGCTTCTTGATCTGTAGTAACACCATGGATTTATATTGAAGATTCATTCCGAAATTTTCCCTTTGCTTCCTCTAGCCTATCGCCAACTCATTCTAATTTTCCCTTCTTAATATTTCAGGAAAAAATTCTTTATTCTTTATTTCTGCTACTGTTATTACCTATTACCCAATTATGTTGCATAGCTACAGTGCAACTCAACAGCTTCTGTCCAGATAAACTCCGCTTTATTTTACTTAAATTTCTGCATTTGGGGTCATATTCTGCTTGCGTATGTGTGCATGTGCATGAAGCCACCTTAGTCATGTCCGACTCTTGGTGACACTGTGGACTCTCTCCAGCCAGGCTTCTCCATCCATGAGATTCTCCAGGCAAGAATGCTGCAGTGGGTTACCATCCCCTCCTTCAGGGGATCTTCCCAACCCAAGGACAGAACTGGCGTCTTTTATGCCTCCTACATTGGCAGTCAAGTTCTTTACCACTAATGCCACCTGGAAAGCCCAATCATATTCTACACATTTGTAAATCTGATAGCATATAATTAGTCAAATGAAATGAATTTTACATTATGCTTGTTAAATGTTAATTAAAATTTAGTAAAAAGCTATTGAATAACTAAACCTATCAACAATCTCAAATTTTATTTTATGTCCTGCTTTTATGTAACTAAGTAGTTAGGGGAACTAGGAGAATAACAATGTAAACCTTAATGTCAGCAAAACGTATATACTCTCTATATGTTAATGATGAATATGTTTTCATAATTCATGTTATTTACATTTTTGTTTCCAACACAAGACCGTGTAAGTCAGGGCAGGTGGGGCTAGCTCTGTGCTGGAACGAAACAAGAACTTAAATTGTTTTTGAATGAAAAGAACAACAGAATTCTGGCCAATGGGCTCATCTCCTTAAATCAAGCCAGAATTACCAACCATTAGATATTATTCTCAGCTATGTCTCACTTTAAATATGATCTACATTGCTGACATGAGAAATCTGAGCTTTTAAGTGTTCAATAATTTGTGAGATGTTTTGTCTATCTAGTTTCCTAGTGCATATAATCTTGGAAGACTTCTTCACTTTCATCAACTCAGGCATAGCTATTAAATGAGCCACGTTCATGACCCCAAGTCTCAAACTACAGATGTTAGATTTTCTAGATGAGGTCCTCAGTATGGTTGTGGAAATTCTAACTGTCCCAAGAGATACAGTGTCTGTCCTTCTGCACAGCACAGAAATATACACAGCCCTATAATAATGTTGCATTTCACTTAAACTTGTGTTTCTTTATACATGGGATGTTATGCTGGAATTATTGGAGAAATATCTAGCCTGAGTGTATAAAATCTAAGCAGAGAGATAAAATGTACCAAAAAAGGCTTAACAGACCTCTTATTATAAGGAAATGAACTAAAAATATACTTCTTCCTTACTATATAAATTGATAATACGCTTTAGCTCTGGTCGATTGCACAGATCCTGTCTATTAAATGTTAAGTCTCCACATCCTAAAAGATATATCTGTCTATCAGAGGATAAGACTACACTAATCCCCCCTGTAGGATTGAAAATGAAATTGAAAGGGTGCTCTGGGGGAATCTGCCCTATTGGTTTAGAGCTCAGATCTCATAAAACCTTTTCACTGCCAAGTAGGACTGATTATTTTTCAGAAATGTGGAGGATAAGATAGACATAAACTATCCTTCCCTCCCCTTTACTGCAAGAGTCTATGGTATTTATAAAATAATAGTTTTCAGTGTCAAAATCTGGTGTTCACACGTACTATAGATCTTTTGTCTTGTGAGTAAGAGTTCCAAAAAGCTTTTCTGTACATATTTGCATTAGCCTTTAAAAGTTCTTTAGAGTCACCTAGCAATAATCACTTCATGTTAAAATATATATATATATATTTTTAATGTCTTTAATCCTTTCAGTGACAGAAATAAACATTTTAAGGGTATGTTATGAAGGATTTAGAGAGTTATGCTGTATTATAAAAGACAAGTGGTGATCTATTTGTATAATTTTTCTGAAATTTTACATACCCATTTGGTAAAGCTAAATTAAACTATTTTAATAAATTGGCACCATTTGGTTAGTCACTCTGCTATCTACTTTAGATCATAAATGTTGTTATTTAGTCACCAAGTTATGTCCAACTCTTTTGTGATGCCATAAACTAGTCTGCCAGGCTCCTCTGTCCATGGACTTCTCCAGGCAACATACCAGAGTGGGTTGCCATTTCCTCCTTTAGGGGACCTATGATGCTACACCTTAAACTTTGGTCACTGATGGCTGTGCTAATTTTACTTGGGAAGTTATTAGTAGACAGATTACAGATGGTATCCCCAAACTTAATCATATCAAAATCAGATTTAAGGCACAAATATCTTATTTCTTGTGTGTGGCTCTTTCTTTTCATTCATATTACTCCATTTCCCTGAATAAGATAAAAGCTAGTTTCTTGAATGTTACCCTACGTATATATAGGAAAGACTAGTGACCTTAACAGTGTTTCTTCTTCATTCCAATCCCTAAGTGTAAGCAGTTCTAGGAAACTTTCATACATTTTACCCTCTAAAATCCCAGCTGTTCATTACTCAACAGCATTTCCTAGGATAAGTGATATGCCTATGAACAACGTTATAAAAGAGTTCATAGACACCATTTCAAATTTATACAAAGAGGGAAAATACACAAACAGGTTTTAAAACAGAATAAAGTGTGATTAAGTCCTAAGATGAGCCAGCTGGTTTGAGGCTAGTATAAGACGCTCCTGGCATTTTGATAACAGGGGACATCCTGTTGGGCTGGAAATTAGTGAATTGATGTGAAATTGCAAGTAATTAGCTCTAGCATTTTTCACAGACCCTCTGAACATTAAAAAAAGAAAGAAACATAGAAGCTATTGGTTAATAGAAATAGCTTAGTTGCTGAAAAAGATTTTAAATGACAAATTAAAATGCTACAAAAATTCATGAGTAGAGATATCTCGAAGGGTGTTTTGAATGTGGAATTAGATCAAACAAAGAAAAAGCCACACAATGACCAACATTTGGACTCACACTGCCTATTCATGTCCACATCAGTTGGCTACTATATGGACTTTGTCGGCAAAGTGACGTCTCTGCTTTTTAATATTCTGTCTAGGCTGGTCATAGCTTTTCTTCCAAGGAGCAAGCGTCTTTTAATTTCATGGTGACATCACCGTTGCAGTGATTTTGGAGCCCAAAAAAACAAAGTCTGTCACTATTTCCGTTGTTTCCCCATCTATTTGCCATGTAGTGATGGGACTGGATGCCATAATCTTCATTTTTTGAATGTTGAGTTTTAAGCTACCTTTTTCACTCTCCTCTTTCACTTTCATTGAGAGGCGCTTTAGTTCCTCTTCACTTTCTCCCATTAGGGTGGTGTCCTTTGCATATCCGGGGTTATCGATATTTCTCCCAGTAATCTTGACATCAGCTTGTGCTTTGTCCAGACTGGCATTTCTCATGATGCACTTTACACAGGAGTTAAATAAGCAGAGTGACAATATACAATTTTGATGTACTCCTTTCCCAATCTGGTACCAGTCTGTTGTTCCATGTCGGGGTCAAACTGTTGCTTCTTGACCTGCATACAGGTTTCTCAGGAGGCAAGTAAGATAATCTGGTATTCCCGTCTTTTTAAGAATTTTCCACAGTTTGTTGTGATCCATTAAAAGTTTTAGCATAGTCAGTGAAGCAGAAGTAGATTTTCTGAAATTCTCTCTTGGATTTTCTATGATCCAGTGGATGCTGGCAATTTGATTTCTGGTTCCTCTGCCTTTTCTAAATCCAATTTTTACATCTGGAAGTTCTTATACTATTGAAGCCTAGTTTGAAGCATTTTGAGCATAACCTTGCTAGCATGTGAAATGCATGCAACTGTGCAGTAGCCTGAACATTCTTTGGCATTGCTCTTCTTTGGGACTGAAATGAAAACTTACCTTTCCAATCTTGTGAACAACTTCTGGAGTTTTCCAAATTTGCTGGCATATTGTGTATAGCACTCTATCAGCATCACCTTTTAGGATTTGAAATAGTTCAGCTGAAATTTCATCACCTCCACTAGTTTTGTTCATAGTAATACTTCCTACGGCCCGCTTGACTTCACAGCCAAGATGTCTGGCTCTAGGTGAGTGGTCACATCATCATGGTTATCTGGGTCATTAAAGCCTTTCTTGTACAGTTCTGTGTATGCTTGACTTCTCTTCTTAATCTCTTCTGCTTCTCTTAATTCCTTACCATTTCTGTCCTTTATTGTACCCATCCTTGAATGAGATATCCCCTCGATGTCTCTGATTTTCTTGAAGTGATCTCTAGTCTTTCCCATTTTATGTTTTCCTCTATTTCTTTGCATTGTTCATTTAAGAAGGCTTTCTTATCTCTCTTTGCTGTTCTCTGGAACTCTGCATTCAGTTGGTTATATCTTTCCCTTTCACCCTTGCCTTTTTCGTCTCTTCTTTTCCCAGCTATTTGTAAGGCCTCTTCAGACAACCACTTAGCCTTCTTGCATTTCTTTTTCTACAGAATGGTTTTGATCACCACCTCCTGTACAGTGTTGTGAACCTCTTCCCATAGTTCTTTAGGCACTGTGTACCAGATCTAACCCCTTGAATCTATCTGTCATCCCTACTGTATAATCATAAGGGTTTCATCTTAGGTCATACCTGAATGGCCTAGTGATTTGCCCTACTTTTTTCAAGCTGAGGCTAGGACATAGAGAAAAAGTAAATTTTCACATTTTGTTACCTACTCCAGTATGAGGCTTGGTGATTTCAGCTGAATGTTATAATCCAGATGGGCAGAAACCAGACTAGAACTTGCACACAGCCACTGATTTTTCTGGTCTGCATAATTCAATAATCCACTCTGGATCCTAGTTCTGCCTCAGAAATTAAGTAGCCTAAAAAATTATCTGTAATATAGAATATATTTTTTTAAACAAATGAATAATTATTTTTTTAATGTATAAACTTTTATTGTGTTTCTGAGCAGGTGACTACAATTTACAATAATTTTATAGGTTTAAAGGCCTGTGAGGTTTATTTTCAAGACTGAAAAAAAAAGCCTCCACCCTATTTAAAGGTGCTATTTATTACCCCAATAGAATTCAAACATACTTTTGATAGAAGGAGTTGTTTTCTGTTTGCTTTCATTTGGACCCAACTGAAATATAATATTTTCTAGGAATACTTCTGCTATCTTCCAGGTAGTTAAACAACCTTTTCTTTGTAATCCCCTGGTGAAAGTGAAAGTGAAAGTCACTCAGTCACTCAGTCATTATACAGTCCATGGAATTCTCCAGGCCAGAATACTGGAGTGGGTAGACTNTGATAGAAGGAGTTGTTTTCTGTTTGCTTTCATTTGGACCCAACTGAAATATAATATTTTCTAGGAATACTTCTGCTATCTTCCAGGTAGTTAAACAACCTTTTCTTTGTAATCCCCTGGTGAAAGTGAAAGTGAAAGTCACTCAGTCACTCAGTCATTATACAGTCCATGGAATTCTCCAGGCCAGAATACTGGAGTGGGTAGACTTTCCCTTTTCCAGGTTTCCCGCATTGCAGGTGGAGATATATATATATATAATATATATATACATATATATTA
The DNA here is from genome assembly GCA_006410675.1 of Oreotragus oreotragus. Taxonomy (NCBI): domain Eukaryota; kingdom Metazoa; phylum Chordata; class Mammalia; order Artiodactyla; family Bovidae; genus Oreotragus; species Oreotragus oreotragus. Next base: position 397,925 of record SJYX01009099.1, on the reverse strand, counting down.
TATATATATATATATTTTTTTTTTAACCAGCTGAGCCACAAGAGAAGCCCAAGAATACTGGAGTGGATAGCCTACCCCTTCTCCAGTGGATCTTCCCAACCCAGGAATCAAACTAGTGTCTCCTACATTGCAGGTAGATTCTTTACCAACTGAGCTATCAGGGAAGCTTATAATCCCTTAGTACTTGTTAAAACTTTTATTGCAATAGCTAATATGGAGTGTTATGAGTGTTATGAGAGTCTCTCAAAATGATTTAATGGTTAAACAGAATTTCTGATTAAGTTAAAACGTTACTTCCTCTTGATTGGTTTCATTTATTTAAAAGTCTTTAAAAGAAATATTCCTTAGAGAGGCTCATTAAGTTGTAACTTTAAGCAAATTGATTGTACATACTTAGTTGTTTAGTTCCCTTAAGAACTGCATCTCGAGTAACAATATCAAAATCATTTTGACAGCACCTGTGATGATTTTAAATTTCCTTCAGAAAGAATAATATTGCTCAATGAACTGAGAACAGTATATAAACACAAACAAAGGTCTACACTCACAGACACTAAGAAGCATGTATATATACACGAGTTCAACTATGTGTACACACTGGGCAATATTAGCATATTTGTGTTACTAGACTTTTCTGCCATTTGTCTCCTAGATAGGAACCACCTTGGTTCCACTGTTTTTTGTCTACATGATAACAGAGATGCTTCATTTCTGGTAGATTAGTTTTTGTTTTTGTTATATGGGGTCAGCTGTAATGGACAAGAGATGTCTTAGGTGAAGCTGTGAAATCAGTTTCCTAAGAAGTGCTGTAAAGCAAGACACAAAATTATAGATAACATATAAGTGAAAGTGAAAGTCACTCAGTCATGTCTGACACTTTGTTACCCCATGGACTATACAGTCCATGGAATTCTCCAGGCCAGGATAGTGGAGTAGGTAGCCATTCCCTACTCCAGGGGATCTTCTGAACCTAGCTACTGAACCTAAGTCTCCTGTATTGCAGGCCTGCAATGTGGGAGACCCTGGTTCAATTCCTGGGTGGGGAAGATCCACTGGAGAAGGGGTAGGCTATGCACTCCAATATTCTTGGATCTTCCTGGTGGCTCAGCTGATAAAGATAACATATAAGTGAAGCTTAATGGGCAAGGAAAAGAAAGTAAAAGACGATTTTAAAAAAGGGTCTAATGTGTGGATCACAAATTTTTTCACACCATTTAAGAGTGGAACTTGAATTTAGATAGTTTTTCTATTCTTTAATTACACTATCACTGTAATTCTGGCCCATGCAGGGCTTCAATTGTTCTCTTCAGTTTAATTTATGGTTTCTTTTATGTTTTATTTCAATATGTTAATATACCAATATCTATGTTTATTAATTCATATCTTCATACATTTACATATGTGTATAAGTATGTATTGTAACATGCTATTTGTCATTATTTGAATGGCAATTATTTTTCTTTTTTACTTATTTTAGTATGTTGGAAACCAGGATGCATTTTAAAATCATTGGTGTTCTGGCATTATGTTTTGTTTGCAAAATTTTCCTTACTTAAGCATAATATATATATATATAAATTTAATTAATACATATATTTTATTTTATAGGTTAGCTCAGACATGTCACCAAGCCCAACCTAACCCATCAGCAACGGTGACCAGGCTGGGATCATCCCTCAGAGATGGGCCCCCAACCTGGGCGTCTCCCCTCAGGAATGGAGCCCAGATTCGGGTCAGCTCTAGAGATAGAACCCAGGTAGGATCAGCCATCAGGACATCTAGCCCGAATTAAGGGTGTTGACTCTTAGCATGAAATAAGATCTTCGGCCAAAATGAGTTTATTTGGAATCAGAATTTCAATTCAGAACAAGCAAACTGTGTGGCAAGTTGGAGAAGACAAAGGGAAGGTCAGCTTTTACTAGGTTTTAGGAAGAATTGACTGAGCGACTTCCCTTTCACTTTTCACTTTCATACATTGGAGAAGGAAATGGCAACCCACTTCAGCGTTCTTGCCTGGAGAATCCCAGGGACTGGGGAGCCTGGTAGGCTGCCATCTCTGGGGTCGCACAGAGTCGGACATGACTGAAGCGACTTAGCAGCAGTTATTTTATTGAACTGACAGATTTAATCAATTTGACAAAGTTATATCTTCCCAGTTATTTAAGTTGTCTTCTAATGATCTGTTAAATAATAAAGTCAGGAGTGTATTAAAGAAAATGAAGTTGAATTTGAAGAAATATTTTTCATCGCTATATAAAGTAAGCATTGACTATTAAGAGAAACACTAATCTTTCTGCAAAATGTTTGATGCTTGCCAATTTTCCTGCTTTATCAAAATGCTACAATTAGAATTCAATAATACTTTTCAATAAGAGATGAACTTTGATTTTAATATTAATTTATATTAAACACTTTGAGAACTGATTAGAGTTGTTCACCAATCCAAAATTGACAAATGGCTACCCGATATGTATATGTGTATGTTTGTATGTATGTGTATCATCTACCTATTTTTTATAATTAATAGGGCCTTATATCAGTTCTTAGGATATTTAAGATGCTGAAAAATATTTGTTGAAGCTAAGATACTTACCTAGACATATCACCACCCCTTACTTCCCCAGAACAGTCCATAAAACAAAACATAATTAAGGACTCGTCTTTTGCAAGAATGCTGCAGTTTAATTGGTGATGAAAAAGTGATTTACTTATTAAGAAGAAGCTTGAAATAATATTAATTTGATTTGTTGTAAAATTAAAAAGACTTTTCCATCAGATTGTGTGCGTTTAAATTTCTGTATACGTTTAGTATGCACATCTTTGTATAAATGTGCATTCATTTCTGACCTAGGAATTTTTAAAAATTAAGCACATATATTATTTCTAAGGATCTTCCCAACTCAAGGCTTGAACTCTGGTCTCCTGCATTGCAGACAGACTGTTAACCATCTGAGCCACCAGGGAAGCCCCATATACATACATACACACATAGAATTTCCCTTGGAGTCGTGAATTATTTATATATCTTCTTTAACTCAGAATCATAAGCTAAAACTAAAAGATGATACATGAAAGGCTTTACTTTAGAATTTCTTGTTTCTTGGTACATATTATTTTGCTAATTTGTATTATTTTTTAAAATCCTCCTTATATAGACAGAGATTCATATCTTATTAAGAATAAATTTCACCATTCCAAAATAGCATGAGATCAATGACTTGGAATGCATGAATAAATTTATGAAAATCATAAATATTTCAAACTACTTTTTGTAATCTCTAAAGAAACCCTAATACCTATATAATATTTAATAAAACCTTAAAAATTAATTATTTTCTTTTACATGTATTCACTCCCATTTGGGCATTGTGAGAAAGCCAAAATGCATTAAAAAAGAACTGTATTAAATTCACTCATTGACTGTAAAAGGCTTTATAATTTGTCCTTCATGTCCAATATTACACAGTTAATTTGTTAAGAATCAGAATAAAAACTAATATGATGATTTCTGGTTTATTATATGCTTCTCATATAGACATATAAAATATATTATAATAAAGGGGACACAACAACCAAATGGATAAAAGACAGTCTTTTCAGAAAGTGATGATATAACTAAACATATTATGAAGAAATGTGAATCTCAACTCCACTTCAGACACAAAAATCTATTTCAGACATACTGTCATATAAAATTGTAAAAATTTAAGCTATGAAGTATGCAAAAGAACATAGAAAACATGTTTCTCTCTATAAACTATTAAAATATTTCTTAAACAAGATATCAAAAGATTCATGCATAAATAAATTTTCAACAATTTAAATAAGATTAAAACCAAGAGAACTTTTTTCATTAAAAGGCATTATTTTTAGAGTAAAAAGGCAAACTGCATCCTATAAAGAAATTTGCAATGGGCATATTTGACAATATCCTGCCATCCTAAACACACACATACACATCAGAAAAAAACTTTTTTTTTTTTTTAAGATAGCTGGCAGTAAATGGGTAACAGTCTTAGTCATTCACAAAGAGAATATCTAAATCGTAGGCATATGAAAATGTGCTCATTCTCATTTGTCATAAGTAAAATACAAACTAATATTACAGTGAACGTAGTTCTCATCCACTAGAATCACTAAAGAAAGCTGACACTCCAAGTACTGTGGGAGCTGAACCATCTGGAACTGCTCAGAGTTTATATTTGTACAATCTGCATGGAAAATTGTTCTGAAGTACATATCAATGCTTCATTTGAGCATAACCATAACATATGACCTTAAACACCACACTTGTAGGCATTTCCTTAAATATATGAGCATATATTCATCAAGAATCTTTATGACAGCACTATGTTGAATGGTCCCCAGTAGGAAACAAGACAGAGGTCCATGGGTGTAGAATATATAAATAAGATGTGACATATGCACTCAGGCAAAGGTATACAGCAGTGCACCTGAATAATGTATTCTACACACAGCAACATGAATGAACCTCAGGAACCTGTCAATGAGAGGAACACAGATTCAGGAGGGTCATGATGACGTGAACCCACTTGTATAGTTTTCAGTGCAAGTGAAACTGGGAATATACATAACTCATAGGAAAGGGTTAAACTAATCCGTATATGACTATTCAGCATTCACAAAGGAAATTCTTCTTGTTTCAGAGCAAAATAAGACATGATTATGTATTAACATTAGAACATTTTTTTCTCACAATCTCTATGTTGACCACACATAACTTTGGTTATAAAAAATATATAAATGAGGATGTTTCCACAGGGCTCCTTTAAATAACAGGAATATTTGCACAGATTGTTCAGGATTTATTTATTTTGCAAAGCAGCACTGTCCATGGAATTCTCCAGGCAAGCATACTGGAATGGGTTGCCATTCCCTTCTGTAGGAGATCTTCCTGATCCAGGGATCAAACCCAGGTCTCCTGCATCACAGGCAGACTCTCAGATTCTTTACCACATGAGTCACCAGGGAAGCCAAAAGCAGCACAGAACTGCATTCCTTTAAATAACAGGAATATTTGCACAGATTGTTCAGGATTTATTTATTTTGCAAAGCAGCACTGTCCATGGAATTCTCCAGGCAAGCATACTGGAATGGGTTGCCATTCCCTTCTGTAGGAGATCTTCCTGATCCAGGGATCAAACCCAGGTCTCCTGCATCACAGGCAGACTCTCAGATTCTTTACCACATGAGTCACCAGGGAAGCCAAAAGCAGCACAGAACTGCATAAATGCTTATAAAAACATTTTATACTTTCACATTAGGTTACTTAGGAAACACAAATTAATAAAAGCCAGCTTATTATGATAGTTGGTCAGTTTCATGTTTAGTTTCTTGGTGAGCCTTTCAATGGTAAATAGAAGCATGGTGGTGGAGGTTTAGTTACTAAGTCATGCCTGACTTTTGTGACACCATGGACTATAGCCTGCCAGGCTCATCTCTCCATGGGATTCTCCAGGCAAGAATGCTGGAGTGGGTTGCCATTTCCTTCTCCATCTTCCCCACCCAGGAATCAAACCCGGGTCTCCTGATTTGCAGGCAAATTCTCTACCGATTAAGCTACAAGGGAAGCCCAAATAGAAGCACAGATGAAGTGAATGATTAAGAAAACCAGGTTAGTATTCAATCTGCAGCTCCTTTCCAGGATGGCCTGTCTGACCCATGTCTCTATATTACCATGTTGTGTGAAACATCTTCTCTAACATGGTGCTTGTTCTCTCTTGTTCTCATTAATAAAAAAAGGTTTATCCAATACATTAATCAGTGAACACAAATGATACCCACTGGCAAGGATAAATTATTTGTTATCTTATAAGATTTGTTTCTTATTAATGGTGTTTTGCTGGTTATTGCAATTAGGTATGTGGAAAATTTTCAGAAGTGACTTATGATGATTAATTCCTCAGATAACAAACCATCCTGTCCTTTTATATAAATGAGGAGAGTCTAAGATTTATAGATGTTGGACAACTTCTTCAAATTCACAAACAAAAGATGGCAACAAAAACAGCAGCCCTCGCTGGGAGAGTCCTTGCTCTCAGATTTTCTACAAGAGCAGGGCTTGCTGTATTACGAAAAATGGCTATCAAAAAATAAACTTCATTAAAGTCCTGCCCAGCACATCAACCTCTGCTCATACTGCAATCAAAAATTCTTAAGCTTTCTACTAAAATAACCCTAACAGCAGAGGAGAGTGAACTTGTGTCATGAGAAACCCCAGGAACGCAGGTCTGAAGCAAGCATTATACAAATTTCCTTCAAAGACTAGCACTTTAAGTTAATGCAGATTTTCCCTTGTGATCTACAGCTACCTAAGTTTGCTTTTTAATAGAAGCATAATGTGTAATATGTATAATATTACTTACCAGGTAAGTTATATACCTCAATTGTCCAAGAGCCACATACCCCCTGAATAGTTGCTGTTATCTAAGAGTGAAAAAAAAACAGGCTCTGTAAAAATGAGTTAACAATGAATAATGTGCCTTATTTTCTCTTCCTTCGGGCCAGAAAATAATGAGTATTTATTATATGTCAGGGGCTTCGCTAGTGGCCCAGTGGTAAAGAACATGCCTGCCAATGCAGAAGACGTGAGTTTGATCCCTCGCTCAGGAAGAACCCTTGGAGGAGGAAATGGGAACCCACTCCAGCATTCCTGCCTGGGAAATCCCATAGAGAGAGCAGCCTGGAGGGTTACAGTCCATGGGGTCGGAGAAGAGGCAGTTCAGTTCAGTTCAGTTCAGTCGCTCAGTCGCGTCCAACTCTTTGCAACTCCATGAATTGCAACTATCACCAACTCTCGGAGTTCACCCAAACCCACGTCCATCGAGTCAGTGATTCCATCCAGCCATCTTATCCCCTGTCGTCCCCTTCTCCTCCTGCCCCCAATCTTTCCCAGCATCATGGTCTTTTCCAATGAGTCAGTTCTTCACCTCAAGTGGCCAAAGTACTGGAGTTTCAGCTTTAACATCAGTCCTTCCAATGAGCATTCAGGACTTATCTCCTTTAGTATGGACTGGTTGGATCTCCTTGCAGTCCAAGGGACTCTCAAGAGTCTTCTCCAACACCACAGTTCAAAAGCATCGATTCTTCGGCACTCAGCTTTCTTCACAGTCCAGCTTTCACATCCATACATGACCACAGGAAAAACCATAGCCTTGATTAGACAGACCTTTTTTGGCAAAGTAATGTCTCTGCTTTTCAATATGCTGTCTAGGTTGGTCATAACTTTGATTCCAAGGAATAAGAGTCTTTTAATTTCATGGCTGAAGTCACCATCTGCAGTGCTTTTGGAGTCCAAAAAAATAAAGTCTGACACTGTTTCCACTGTTTCCCCATCTATTTCCCATGAAGTGATGGGACCAGATGCCATTATCTT